>CAUYLG010001185.1:0-52558 GCA_963573385.1 Cacajao melanocephalus | reverse complement strand
GGGAAGTTTTCCTGGATAATATCCTGAAGAGTATTTTCCAGCTTGGATTCATTCTCTTCATCACATTCAGGTACACCTATCAAACGTAGATTAGGTCTTTTCACATAGTCCCATATTTCTTGGAGACTTCATTCATTCCTTGTTACCCTTTTTTCTCTAATCTTGCCTTCTCATTTTATTTCATTGAGTTGATCTTCGACCTCTGATATCCTTTCTTCTGCTTGGTCAATTCAGCTGTTGAAATTTATGCATGCTTTGCGAAGTTCTCGTATTGTGTTTTTCAGCTCCATCAGTTCATTTATGTTCCTCTCTAAGTTATCCATTCTCATTAGCATTTCGTTAAATCTTCTTTCAAGATTCTTAGTTTCTTTGCATTGGGTTAGTACATGTTCTTTTAGCTCACAGAAGTTTCTTATTATCCACCTTCTGAAGCCTGATTCTGTCAGTTCATCGCACTCATTCTCCGTCAGACCTTGTTCTCTTGCTGATGAGGCGCTGCGATCCCCTGTAGGAGGAGAGGCATTCTGATTTCAGGTGTTCTCAGCCTTTTTGCACTGGTTTCTTCTCATTTTTGTGGATTTATCCACCTGTCATCTTTATAATTACCGACTTTCAGATTGGGTCTGAGTGGACGTCTGGCTTGTTGGTGATGAAGCTTTTTTCTGTTTCTTAGTTTTCCTTCAGCAGACACCCTTTCCCCACAGAGCTAGGCCTTCCCAGGTTCAGCTGTGCTTACTGTGAAACTCTCAGTCCTCAGCACTTCCAATTGCTGTTTCTCCTTGTGGGGATGGGACCAGCTAAGCCCAACTCAAAGGGCACCCAGTCCGGTATACTCCGCACCGAGAAGCACAGCGCTGCGCCATGCCAGCCAAAAGAGTCGTGCTGGCGATCTGTGTGGCTCCTCCACTGGGTAGCTCCCAGTTTGTGGGCAACAGAAATTTGTCTGAAATTGCGGCATCCACTCGCTCTCTGCGCTTTCACTGGGAGCTACAATTCTGAGCTGTTGCTAATCCACCATCTTGGATCTCTCTCAAGACTGAGTAATTTATAAAGAAAAGGAATTACTGCTCACAGTTCAGGAGGCTGGGAAGTCTAAGATCAAGGCACGGGCAGGTTCAGTTGTCTAGTGAGGGTTTCTCTCTACTTCCAAGTGGTTGCTTTCCTGCTGTATTCTCCGGAGGGGAGGAATGCTGTGTCCTTACATGGTGGTAGGCAGAGGGCAAACCAGTAGGACTCCACGTGAAACCTCTTTTGTAAGGAGCCCTTATGGCCTAATCACTCTCCGTGCCCCACCTTTTAATGCTATCTCATTGGCCATTAAGTTTAGAGACCTGAATTTTGGAGGTGGCACATTCAAACCAGAGCACTAAAACTTCTAAGTTCAGTACATCATATTGCCACCCATTTTCATACTGAACATTGGTTGGTAAATTGTAAAATGATAGAATAATTTTTTAACCAGAAGATTCAAGGTACCTGGCTTGCCTTACACTAATCCTCAAACACAAATTAATCTGAGGTAGACTTAAGCTTGTCCTCTTTCCAGAGGCTGACAGAGGCAGCATCTATGAACACTCCTATTACAGGTGATTTCTGTGATCCTGAAGTGACTTAGCTATATGAAAAGAAAGGTCCTTCCTGGGTTCAGAGATCTCAGAATGATATTTCCCCATGTGTGAGCCACAGAATCATACTGCCTTTAGAAACCAAAGGGACTTTGGACATCACCCTGACTTAACGCCATATTTTGCAGAATCTTTGAGTGTGGCTTCATATTTGAAATGATAGAGTCAAGTCCAAACAGATAATTGGTATTCAGAATGTTCTTTAAATGAGAAAATTAAAATTAAATTACTACTTTCTTAACTGCCCAGAAAGCATTTATTTTTTTAAGATTTTCTGTGGGACTCACAGAACCTTTCAGTTTCCTTACTATCCGACTCAATGTTTGTGTCAAAGAAGCTGAGAAATAGATTTAAACTTCATTGTTATTTAGTGAAGAGGGAAAGCACCTGGTAACTAATTTTCTTTTTAAAATATTGACATTATTGAGGCAAAATGACACAGTTATTGTATATATTTAAGGTGTACACATGATATTTTAATATATGTATACATTGTAAAATGATCACTGCACTAAACCCAGTTAACACATTTATCACCTCACATAGCTACCATTTTCTTCTTTCCTCCCTTCCCTCTCCTCCCCTCCCTTCCCTTTCCCTCCCCTTTCTTTTTTAAAAAGTTTATTTATTTGTTTTGAGATGGATTTTCCCTCTTGTTGCCCAGGCTGGATTGCAATGAGGCAATTTCGGCTCAACACAATGTCCACCTTCTGGGTTCAAGCGATTCTCCTGCCTCAGCCACCCCAGTAGCTGGAATTACAGGTATGTGCTACCATGCCTGGCTAATTTTCTGTATTTTTAGTAGAGACAGGGTTTCTCTATGTTGGTCAGGCTGGTCTTGAACTCCTGACCTCAGGTGATCTGCCTGTCTCAGCCTCCCAAAGTACTGTGATTATAGGCGTGAGCCACCGCGCCTGGCCCCTTCCTTCTTTTCTTTTTCTTTTGTCGAGAACACTTGAGATGGATCCTCTTATCAACTCTTAAGTGTATAATACAGTGTGGTAAGTGGTAATCACTGTGTTACATATTAGATCTCCAGTGCTCATTCATCCTGTGTGGCTGAAACTTTGTACCCTTTGATCAACATCTTCCCATTTCCTGCCATCCCTTTCCACCCCATCCCTGGCAACCACAATTCTACTCTCTGCTTCTATGAGTTTGCTTATTTTAGGTTCCATATGTAAGTGAGATCATGCACTATTTTTTTCTAGGTCTGGCTTATTTCACACGGTATAATATCCTCCAGTTCATCCATGTTGTCATGTGTGTTTGTATGTGTGTATGTGTGTGTATACCACAATTTTTTTATTTATTCATCTATTGAGAGACATTTAGGCTATTTCCATATCTTGGCTATTGTGAATAATGTTGCATTAAAACAGAGGTGAAGATATCTTCTTGAGATCTGGATTTTATTTCCTTTGTTTATATACCCAGAAGTGGTATTGCTGGGTCATATGGTAGTTATATTTTTAATTTTTTGAGGTACCTCCATACTGTTTTCCATAATGACTGTACTAATTTACATTTCCACTAACAATGTATAACTATTCCCTTTTATCCACATCCTCATCAACACTTGTTATCTTTGCCTTTTTGAAAATGGCTATTCTAACATGTGTGAGATGATATTTCATTCTGGTTTTAATTTAATACCTGTTTCATTAGAAAAATAATATTTCCCCAGAAGTGACATTGTATTCACTGAAAAAAGAAAAATACTAGATCACCATACATTATGTTTTAATTTATCTGTTTATTTTCCTTTATTACTATCATTGGGTTCCTACAATGTAAGTTACACTATGCTACACACTATATTTGTGAAGTTTTATTAAATTCTCACAAACAGCTCTGCAAGGTAGACAATCTTATTTCCATTTTTCATTTAAGAAATCTGAATCTCCAAAAAGATTAAATAATTTGTCCAAAGTCTCACACCTTATTCTTGCCAGAATCAGAATCACAACTCAGGTATTTCCGAGTCCAAAGCTAATGCTCTTTCTACTGTGTTAGCTGGACTTTGAGAAACGTATGAGTTTAAGTCCTAACTGAAAGAAAAGAAATATAAATAGGAAAATGAGCATGGTTTGGCTGGTCCAGAAATGAAATCCAGATCTCTGAATGCCCTTTGTTAGTGGCCGTGAGCATCAGCCCTCATCACTAGGTCTGGGGAGAGTAAGCAGCATTCAAAGTAGGAAGGAGGCCAAAAGGACCTGTTGAGAGCAACCACGGATCCTTCAGTCCATGTTCCTTTGGAACAGACCTTCACTATGACTGTATCACAGTACCTGCAGCATGTCTTCCACCACAGAAGTTAGTCGTCTGTTACTCAAAGATACCTGACATCATCAGTTCACCTGTCTGACTCCTGCCCAGAGAGAAAAATGTTGTGTATCTTGCCCTTGGTTGGTAGTGCAAATAATGTTGCTCTTTAATCTTTGAGAAACAAAGCCCATTCTCTAACAGGTGTGTGTCAAACACATTCTCACCGAAAGAAACTGTAATATTTCACGTTTGAGTTTTCTACAGGAAGTGTGTTTTTTGGTATGTGTTCTTACATTAGTTTAAACATGTATCAGTCAGATCAGGGATGGCATCATGGTTAACCAACAGGCATTTCCATGTTTATATAATGAGTTTTCAAAAATGATGTCAATGTATCTCATGCTGTCTAAAAGTATTTTTGAACTTGAAAGTAGAAGGAGAAAAAAAAATCACTCCAAGTCACTGATTCTATATTTTGTGGAAGAGAATTAAATGGTCTAAATAGTGCATAGGGAAGGTAATCTATGTACTTTTTTCACCTGATGATTTTTAAATCCTCCACCCAATGTCACGAATTTTTTTAAACTCTAGAAATTCAGATGAGATGCCAAAAGGTCTTTAAGCAAAGAAGAAGTAGAAATCAATGCTAGAATTATTATTCCGAACAGGGTATTGACAGCTATAATAAAGTTATAGCAACCGGACCTGAAAATGTAAAGTCAGTTAATGGACTTTATTTAGACAACATCAGATAAGGACATTAGTAATAACTGTTATCTTAATAGATAACCTTAAATTCAAGAAAATATTTCCCCAAACACAAGTTGTTGGGAATTCTTTTCCCTTTTTTCTTATAGTAGGCAGAAGATTGCGACCTCCCATTATGAAACAGCATCATAAAATGCAGAGCACAGCTACCCTGACTAAAACCACCTTTCTCCTCTGCTGATACAGACAAACTAGCAGTAAATGCTTTTTGAGCTCCTGGTGTGCAGATAAATTCCTACGGACATCCCCAATTGGACTGAGAGATGGAGAGACACAAGGGAGAGAATAGCTGAGGCCAGGAGAATTTAACATGGCAATTAGCAACCCTTCGATTTTGCCAGACCCCACAGCACAAGACAGGATGCAAGTAACCCAAAATCTCTCCAGCAGAGTAGCTGATAAATTGGTTGCATCCCAGGGGTTGCCGGACAGAGTTATTATCCAATGGCAGGCCTGGGTGGTGTGTAAGTCTATGCAGTGAGGTCAGACAATGAAACAGTGCTTTAAATTCCCAGGGAGAGCTCTTTTGCCTGTGTATCCATTGGTGCACCCTTTCCCCTGATTTTGAAATACTCTGAATCACATCACATAGTGTGTATTATTCTATCTGAACAAATAAGTTCTAAAACATAAAACATTTAAAACAACTGTTACCATTGTTACCAATGATTCTGTTCTTAAGAAGTTAGAAAAGTAAAATATAAAATTAAAATTGAAAATATTTAAAGACTTCCAGAATTTTTTTTTAAGCAGAGGGAGGGTGTGTGGGGGAAGAGGAATTTTAATCCTCTTTCTGTATCAATTCTGATGGCTGCTTTTAAGAATTATTTTAACCATCACATATGGATCATAACAACTTTAGCACTGTATTTAAATTAACTCAGCACTTCTCAATTTCTTAGGGTCTCAGTTTTTTCATCAGAAAAGTGGGACCAATAATATTACCTATTTACAACATTGCTATGATGATGGAATGAATTAATAGGTGGAAGATGCTAGAATAGTGGCTGGTACTGAGGAGGTTCTCAGTATGTTTAGCTGCGATCATGATGATGATGATGATGATGATGATGATGATGATGGTTGTGGTGGTTTTTAAATGTTACTCTGGCTAGATTTTATAATCTATAGAGCAATAACCATGTCTGCCTTGTTTATGGCTAAAACCCCAGCATCTGAGCACACTGCCTGAAATACAATTAATATTTATTGATTGATAAAATGAATGATTACATGAGTTTTTAAATGCTGATTTCCATACTTGTGTAACTATTGATTTAACTTAATTGTGAGGATTATTAGGAGTCACTAAAAAGGAAGTGGGAAATGGAGTTAGCAAAATCAGTATCTTCGGGATACATTTATTGAGGAACTACTATGTGTAGGGCATAGGGTTTTGAATATTAATTTCCAATGTGTGTATTAAAAATCCAAAATACAGAGGATAGCCTAATATCATTATTATCTTCTACCTGGTATAACAAAGGGATCATGAAAGAATTCTACAGATGTTTCACTTCTATTTTTCTTTTCGTAAACTTCTAATATTTTTTAAAATATCAATGTCAACAGTCTGTCTCTCTTCTTCCCTCCTCCCTCCCTCCCTATTTCTCTCCTCCCTTCCTCTTTCCCTTTTTCTCTCCCCCGCTTCTGTCTCTGTTCCCCCTTTTTTCTCTCTTTTCCTCCCTCCCTTCCTTTCTTCCCTCACTTCCTGCCTCTCTTCCTCATTCTTCCTTTTTTCTTTCTTTTCTCCCTTTGCTTCCCTCCTTCCCTTCCCTTCCCTTTGCCTGCCTGCCTTCCTTCCTTCCTTCCTTCCTTCCTTCCTTCCTTCCTTCCTTTGCCCTTAAAGGCCACATACTCAAATGTTCTCAGCAAAAAACAAAACAAAAAACCCAGGAAATGCTAACTTTTCTATTGAATTGGCCCTTGAGATTTTCCATTTAGACATCATTTCAATTGAAACTCAGAGCAATTTCTATATGAAAGCAAATAGCCCACTTACACTGGAATTCCTTTGAGGATTTCACAATTTTGGCTGTAGTATACTTGATTGGGTTGAGCCTCCAGATAAACAGAAGACCCTGCCTTTTCAGTCAGTTTCTTTCCATTTCAGAAGCCTAAGGTAATACCTGGTAGGTTATTCTGCAATGCTGGTGTTAAAATTGAAGTTGTGTTGAGCTTTTTACCTTTTGTGATATTTTGGTTTTACTACCTTTTTTTAAAAAAAAAAATCTTCCACTGGCATTTCTAAATGCTTAATCACTAATTTGGGAAACATTTAAGAAGTTGGAGACCAACCATGGATGAGCAAACACTGTTTGGTCCAAATTTAATAGTCCAGTGTCTATGTTTAAAGTTTTTTGAACTTGCAAAATCTTAGTTCTGTGCAATAGTTTCAGGAGGAAGTGCCTAAAAATGAATTGCATTTCCTGTTCTAACAAAGTGTCTGAAGTGTAATGGCCATTTTTTCTTCACCCTGATAACCATTTGTTAGCATTCTGCTCACAAAGCCAACAATTGGTTTTGCTGTTTTCCATTTGTTTTTTTTTTTGTTGTTGTTGTTGTTGCTTTGATCTGTCATGAATATATGATTCTGTCATTGCTCAATTTGCTTGACAGCTATTAATTGATACTGTGGGCTAAAAACTCAGAGTAAAACTAGACATGATTCGTGTGTTCCATAGACATCCGTGGTAACCCTCCATGTGACACAGCTACTCTCTCTGCACTTCCCCTCGTGTCCCTTAGCCTGTTCTCTTTGTCTTCCCGTCACACATCTGCTGACATGTATGTGTTTATTTGCTTATTGTTTGTTTTTCTCACTATATTGTAAGTATGCCTAGGGCAGTGCTTGTCACAGAGTAGGGACACAAAAATTATCTTTTGAAATAATTAATGAAGAAACACTTTAATATGCATTATATTCTTTGAGCCTGGGGTGGGTGATCACAAAGGTGTGTGTTTGTTTTGTGATACATCATTGAACTATAGATTTTTGAATTATGGGTTTCTTTGTGTGTGTATTATACTTCAAACTACTGAAGATTTTAAAAATCCCAAACTTTTTTAAAGCTTCGAATCTCATTATATTACTTACTTGTTGGCTACACCACCTAGTGTAGTAATTACCAAAGTTAAAATGCATGGCTTGAAGAAATAGTTTCATTTTGTGTTGTCAAAGCTTAACATAGGTGGGAAAGTGATTGCCACTTATAGCTGAGAGTCTTTACTGAGTATCTACTCTGTTTACATCTCACTATGTAAGAGTAAGTTTAGGGGCAGAAAATTCTTTAGATGACAACTCTTCAGAGGCCAAGTGATATGAAGAAACCTAGACTAGCAATCTAACTTTCCAAGCCTTGAGACTTGTATACAGAGCTGTAGATTTTGGAGAGGTTCACTCAGGTGAGGGAGCTGAAATCTTAACAGTGGCTCACAGAGGAAGGTGGGTAGACCAAATACTCAGTGGGACAGATCTTTTTCCAGACTGAAAGTGGGTGCAAAACTATATCCAGATTCAATGTAAAAAGTCACAGATGCAATAAAGAAATCCAGTTTGGCTTCAGTATTCAAAATAAATTCATTTGATGAGTGTGTTCTGCATTTAAGACTATAAATCTGTTTCATAGATAAAATGTGCCTGGCGAGGTTGGTGGGTATTCAGCATGGAGAATGAAGCGGTGCATGCTTTGGGCGTTTCATCTTTTGATTCTCCTCGCCAATATCTTTCACTAAATAATGACCTCCCCCTGCAGCTGACATCATCCACATGTATGCCTATGTGCCAACACCAGGGTTTTATGTCTAGGGCTACAGCTATATTCGATAAACAGGTTAGGGTCAGTTGCATTAAATAAATATTTTTATGGCTTATAAAAGCCAATGGTTTAGGAACCAAAGAAAATAATTATGTCCTACTTAAGGAAGGTTTATTTCAAATCCCAGCTAGGGCCCCACTGTGGCCACTGCTTATATTTTCCAAAATTGATTTTCCACCAGATAAACAGTTATTCTGAAGTTACGTGTGGCATTTCCTCCAAGTAAAAATGATACAGTGTCTCTGAAACATTTCTTGGTATTTCCCATTTTTCTTTCTTTCTGTGATACTCATTTCTTTAACACATTCTTCCCAGGAGAATTTGTTCCATGGTCCTACCATGCTAACTGTTGCCCTGTATGACCCAGACAGATAGGGAATCAGGAATCTTTACAAGTAGAATTTTACTTACTCCTTGGAAATGAAGGCTTTGCTTGCATTAGTCTCCCCTCAATACGTCTTATTCACTTTCACATACAAAGCATTAAGTCCTGAACTAATGGGTTCTCATTGTATTGCTCCCCAAGGCAAGCTTGGGAAGGAGAAGTTGGTCTTTAGAGTTTATCCAAGCTCCCCTCCTTTCTCCTCTCGCCTCTCCTTTATTAGGAACATTGACTAACAGCTCCTTCCCTGAGACCCCGTGCACTGGCTTCCCCAGGCCTAAAACTCTACGCAGCCCTCCCCTACGACTCGTTGTCATGGCACAAGTTTGTCTGGCTTCTTTCAAAGTCACCTATCTGTGTCCTCATCGATAAGAATTCTGCTGCTTGTTTTCCCAAAGTAGCTACAAAAGAACTAAGGAAAGTCGTTAATATCTGTCAAAGGACATATATGTTTTCAGAGTCAGAAATCAATGTATGTAGAGCGAGAAGGTCTCAATTCATATTGCAACTCTCCCACACCAGATCTGGGTGACATATCTCATAGTTTATAAGCCTTGGTTTTCTCACCTGTAAAATGGGGTTGACAATATATATATTTTGCAGTAGTTTGAGGCTCAAATTAGTGGAAATGGGTTAATTTTCTTACAAACGACAAATTTTGCAGCTGTGCCATATTATTTTAATTAATGGCACTGAGGGAGAAATGTAATCGTTCCCTACCGTCAGCGTAAAGGCTGTGGCCTGCTCCGCCGGTATGCAGTGTGCGGCGCTCTTCCTGGAGAGGAGAGGATGATTTGTTTTCGTGATTTCAGAAACAGGTACTCAGTTTTTCTGTCTGGATCTCACACCCGCTTCTCTGCCCCCAGTATTTCCATTCATAAATGCTTTAGCTCCAGCACACCTCCAGTGTGAAAACTCTCCAAGAAACCCAACCCTCCCTGGGTAGGTGCTTTACCTTAGAGAACCAGTGCACACACAATGATAGTATTTATAACCAGGGAGTAAGAACTCTGCCTCTGTTCCAGGCCTAGAGACTCACTAAATAAATTCAGGGCAAGTGGCACTTGAGAGGGATGGAACATGCCTCAAACTCATTAGGAAACTCTGGTCAGAGAGGCCGAATGTAACTGAATATTGCGTGGCACTATGAAACATCCAGGTGAAGCTAGTCGTCCAAGGCAGCCCTCTCTGTGGAAAGGGGTCAGAGGGAGTCCACTCACCCATGTCTGGACCTTTACTTACTAAGTGCTGCCAGAATGTGTTAAGTGCGTATTTTGAGATGCCAGAGAGGAGCAGAGAAGAAATATTCCAAAAGCAAAAACAGTGAACAACTCATACATGACTCAATCTTTATCATCTGTACCTCTAAATAATATAACACGTAACATGTTAGGATTCTGAAGAGGTGAGAAATTGAGACAAGTCTTCATACCGTGACACTCACTCAGGTCAATCAAGTTTATGTGGTCAAAATTGTAGAATCCTGCAATGAATTCCAATGTGAGTGGTCTTTTTGCGCCCCTCCAACCCCGTATAGAATTGGCGCTGCATTTCAATTAAAATGGAACCTAAAAGGAAAATCCCCAAGGGCCAATTTCAGTAGAAAAAATATTTTGAGTGATTTTTATTGGCTTGAGACTTTGCCGCCGATACTTCTAGCCATGTCTTGATATGACTTTGCTCTAAAAAAAAAAAAAAGTCCGAATGCCTCAAATCTCTAAGCTAAAACTTCTTCCCACTGGTTGAATTTAAAACACACTGGGGTAATAAAAGCACTGTTTAAATTTATCATGAAAGGAAAATTTACAAAAATAGAAGGTCCTACATGTCAATAAAATAATTGCTTATCGATGTATTTATTGAATTCGTTACAATCAGTGTATCCATTTAACATCATATAAATCTGTTGCTGTCTTATGGCTATCAGTTTCAGATAATGAAGATATTTTGGGTAAATGTTTTTCCTTAGCTCCAAGAATTGTCGGGAGACTTCCTCACCAACTCTTTGAATTACTGTGGTTCTTAGAAAACTTTATTGGAGAGGCATGTGAGCAGGGCAGCTATCTCTGTTTTTCTAGCATTACTGTGGCTTCAGAGCAAGAGCTCATGGGCTCATTTGAAAATTCTTTTAGAGTTTTCATCCTCGCTCATGGCATCACATTATATTTTGGTGGATAGAAAGCGCAGTATGTGAGGAGGATAATATCATATCAAAAAGAACCCTGGAGATAGCTGTAAAGTATACCAGTTAGCAACTCGGCAGAGAACCTTCCATCAAATAACCTGAAGTGAGGTTGCTTTGTTCATTAAACTGACCTACATGAACCATTATTGCTATTTGGCTCTGAATTATTAAAAATCAGTAGCAAGATTTAGCACACCTCTAACTCCAGGCTCTCCTGTTCTCCAGGATAAAAACAGTCTCTCTTTGTGCTAGTTAGAAAACATATGTGAATGTACTAGCACTCAGCTTCTAGTGATAACCTTGTTAGTGTCTATATAACTGCATGTAACCACTCAGCATGACATCCTTTTCCATTTCTCTTTATGAATAATTTTGTTATACCTCATCCATTTTCTAGTGCTCTTTATTACAGCATGCTACTACATTTATTAGAGTTCCCATCAGAGAATTCTTCTTCTTGTTATCCTTAATAGTGCCATGTACTGCCCTCTCTTGACTGTAAACCAGGCGCTGTTCAAAGAACATTTATTAGTTTATAACCCTTACGTTTTAAATTCCTGCCAAGAACTTCCTAGGTGAAAAATAAGTTTGCAATACACACACACACACACACACACACACTCCACTACCACCACCACCTTCACCACCATCACTTCTACCAGAATTATAGTGCCAAGGGACTACCTTTTAATCCAGAAATATCAGAAAACACACGGGCTAATAACTCCTTCATTTCAACCCATTATGACCCGGCACTTCAGCAAGCTCTAAGGAGCAGGTGCTTTCAGTTGATTCTAGAACACACACTTGGACTTTGAGCTAAACTGAGGCATGTTGGTTTTGGTGCAACAACATTGCTATTCTGAGTTTTTATTGTGCAGACCACTTCAATCTGACTAGAGGCAGAAAGAATGCTGAAAGGAACTAACAGCTTCAGTTTATGATGTTTTCTCAACAATCTAATCCAAAACGCTTTTAAGGCTGGCCAGATTAGATATTAGCTGCTTGACAGTGGCAATTGTCTTCTTTGGGTTTCCTGTAAGATCACCTTTGAAATATAGAGATATGGAAAACGCATGAGCATCCTGTCCATTTGTTAGTTAATCACCTATATGTGAACAAAAACGTTTCCTTCCCAAGGGACCAAGTGGTCAACCTCTGTTTATCTTATGTTTTCAGAGGGAAGGATGAAGAGGTTAGAAAAAGCCGGGTGCAGAGGCTCATGCCTATAATCCCAGCACTTTGGGAGGCCGAGGTGGGTGGATCACTTGGGGCAGGAATTCGAGACCAGCCTGGGCAACATGGTGAAACCTCATCTCTACTAAAAATAAAATACAAAAAAAAAGAGGTTAGAAAGATAGAAGAAACACTGCCAATAGGAGAAAGAAAAGAAAAGTGGGCAGGAGAAGGAGAAAAATTGAATGACCACTACTACCATCCTAGAAAAGGCTTTCATCCATGGAATTTGCCACATGTGTATTCACACATAACCGTAAAAATCACTGAAAGCTTTCTCCACTTTTGCTTCAAGTGGATTTACTCTTTCTTTCTCCAAACAATAAAGTATATCATTATAGGAAGATGTAAGTTCAGAGATGCCAAATATAATTTTGGGAGCTCACAAAGTCCTTATTATGCAGCTGGCTCTCAAAAGTCCTAATGGATGGCAAGAGGCAGCCGTCACCAATAATGGGACCAGGTCACTAGGGGAAATCCACTGGGCTTCACTCATAATTAGGTTCTGTTTTGATTCCCAGAGATGTGTATTTTCTACTACCCAGTCCAGGAACTGTTATACATATCATCAACAGCAGTCTGTGGACAAACAGGCAGCATGCTCTCTCTCCCTCCTCTTATTCAGTTATTATTATTCTACATTAAACCTTCTTTAGCTACCTTTAAAATTTTGTTTGCTCTTTTTGCTGTTGGCATCTAGAATACACATATTGTTTGCTTTATATGAGAATTAACACCCACTAGCCTTTGTCATTGTTGCTACCATTTCAAGATCACAGGCTGAAATGACAGATTTAGAGACAAAATAGCCAGAGATAGGAGGAGCCTGAAACTGGATATACCCCAGTCAGTTATTTTTATACTCATATGCCATGAATGTCAAAATGGTGGCAGTTTTTCTTTTTGTTCCCTTAGTCATCCACAAGAGACAAACAATATTTCATACCCCTCTTCTTCTGCTTCCTGATATTGAGTTCTCCACAACTGCATCTATGTGTTCCATTTTTAGCAAACTAAAGACAGTTTCTTAAGTGTCCAGTTAAGAGATATTGCCTTCTGTGTATGTCCATTAAAAAAAAAAATCCCATGCCTGAAGTTCTTAAGACATAAATTCTGGAATGTGCTCAAACACAGGACTTCTATAATGTCTTAGAGAAGGGAATGATACCAGCATTTGAGGTCTGGCTCATAATAAAATTTTGGTGTCAGAAGGAGACTTCTGGAACTAGAACTACGTCATCTAAAAGAGACACTAAATGCCAAGGGTGAAGAAGTGCAAGAAAGATTGAAAACCTTCCAAAAGATTCCTTATGATACTGAGAGGAGAAGACAGATGAAGAGAAGGTAGAAATGTCAGGAAGATGAAAAGACTAGTCTTAGAGAGAAGAGTAGCTAAAGGGGACTAGAGGCTAGTGTTATACCTGGGATCAAAAGCCAGCGAAAGGAGAACTAGTCAGTGACTCAGCATGAAGTAAAGAAGACAAGTGCAGGTGGTCTTATTTTTAATATATTTCATTCAGTGTAGGGATTGTTGGTAAGGGTAGAAAACAGTGACAAAGATATAGAAGAAAAGTGTTCACATTTAAACACCAAGTAAATCACAATCAATTGTCATGATAAAATTGTTCAGATGGACTGAAGATGAAATTGATTGCTATTTGACTACAATTGATTTGTACATAATACGAAGTTTGTAGTAGACACACAAAACTGCCCCCTGATGCACATGAGTTCCGGCTTAGAGGCCTTTTGATATCCAAAAAGTGTTCCATCTGAGGCCTTCTCACGGGTAGCCTTTGGATGAGACGTAATTACCCCTTCTATTTCACTTTCCAAGTCCTCCTCAAATTAGAAGATTGTAGGCTTTCTTCCTTATTTTGCTCTCTGATCGTCCTGTTAGTTGACATAAAGTATTATTAATCCAACAAAACATTTTTCTTTCCCTTGGTAAGAATAAGTGCATATATTGTGGATCCCATATTTGGCCCTATGGCTAAGGTTTTTCCTGAATGATAATGTCTCCAGATTTTTATATCTGTTACTGTTGGACCTGCCCAGAGGTGCACTTGGGTCCTAGAAAAAATTAAGTAGAAATTGTAGATTTACTATTTATTATTTATTTAGAGAGATTCTTTCCCTCAACTTCTTGAGCCAATTGGGAAGCACGTTAAGACATTTTATGGTTAGATAAACATCTGAATTCCTGTGATGATTGTAAAACTTTTCCTGTAACTACTTGCATGTGTCACTGATGGTAGTTAATCATAGAATGGGCCAATGAAGGCGGTTTCTCAACATTCTTACATCTATGCTTTTTGTAAGCATTGCTCAGCTTCTTAACCTCATCTACCACAGTAAACATGCCCCATCAGTACTATAGTTCTTCTGCACATTGGGATTTACCTGTCTTTTGCCAAACCCACCTAGAATCTTAAATGCCAAAAATATTTCTGGTAATATGTCACTCACCAGGCAAATGCTATTCATTTTTATCTCCAGTTTTGTAGAGTTACTTTTTTCCCAAAAAATGAAGAATATTTATTTTTTAAAATGAAAGCCATCTTTACCGTATTCTAAATTTTCCTCTTTAAATTGTGTGTCATTTCATTTATCAATCGTCATCTAATTCTTAGATATTGTTATATACACATAAGTAACAGAGTCTTTGAAAGTTTAATTTTGGGTTATACTGAGTGTATTGTCACTATTTTCCCCTAGCCCTTAACGTGCTGGGAATTGCAATCCATGAAAGCAATTCAAGCACTGAAAGTAAATGGAGTTTGCACTACATTTCCATTTTGGATTTACCCCCATAAAGCTTTAACTCTAAGGCTGCTGGTGAAGACTGTGCTCTCCAATCACCCAGAACAAACAGAGAGTGAAAAAGTAGGGAGGGAAGATTAATGAATCATAAGGATGACCAATAATCTGGCATAAGTGTCACAGCTTGCAATATATTGCTATATTATTCCTATGAAAGTTTGCACGATTAAATGGAGGCATATTGACAAATATGGGATAAGTCAACTTTTCTTCATGGATTTCTTGTTATGAAAGTCATTTATGTTACCTGAATCAAATAAAATAGTCCAAACAGAAACAATTGTTTGCTTAATGGTCTATGAAACTAGGACCAATGATTGCACTTTTAATTTCTGGCACTAAGGCCCTCAAACATTTAATAAAATCATCACATTGCTAAAATTTCTTATTTCACCTCTGTACCTTATTATGGCTCAGGGATTAAATTTCAATAATGTAATCAATAGTGTGATGAGGAGATTGTGGCTTTATTTTCAGGGATGTATTACACAGAGAAATACAAAGAACTACTTTCCCAGCTAGTATGGAAAAGAGATGTAAGCAATGGCAATCCCTTCTGTCTGCTTAGCCCTGCTCAAACTCCTCCACCCCTTAACTCAGCACTCTTCAAATCCTGTTGATTGCTCATTCTTATCTGTGAAAATCCAAAATACCAGAAAACCAACCATCTTTCTATATGTGCTTTGTGTAGCAATTATATTACCTCATACCCTCCGAATATATTACATATATTAAAATCTATGTACAAAATAGAAAATTATAAAAATGAGATAATGAAATCAATATTATTTTTAAGATCATTAGCTAATATCTTAAGGCATTTGGGTTTATTATTATAATCATGCATAACAAGTCCATATTTTCAAGTAATGTTTCTTGACTTTAAATATTCAGAAGAATTATTGGAAAAGCCAAATAGATCTTCATTGCTTTCAGGTCATGGAAATAGTTTATTCTGTAAGTGAGTGTCAGCTTTAGAATTTCCCCATACTCACCTAGGCTTACATTACAATCAGCATCATTTCTTGTCCAGAAAATTTGTGAGCCACTGGTCCATTTTGGGAAAGTTAATTTAGTTAAAACCTGATAACACAACCTATAAATTTATATCACTGGCCATAAATAAACTAGTATATACTGCAATATGCTGAAAATGAACAAATGAGTTGAAGACAACTCTATTAACCATTTTGCCTTATAGAATTATGATCCTTCTCCCCAGGATAGTTACATAACATGTGGTCCTCTGAAACATAGACTGAGTGAGAATCATTTAAATCTGTTTATTACATCATAGCGAAGGTTAATTGCAATCTTATTATAAATGTAGAAGATAAGAATATGTAGAAGCTGTCGTGTTTTCTTCTCATACTCCAATGGATCATCTTGTACAATGGGTCATGTCAATGTATCCAAGTTTAAAGACTACTGTCCTAACTGATAAACCTGAAGTTTGGTCTCACGCTTTTTCTCTTTTAATTTTTAGTACTCTCTGATTTATACACCCTGAAGATGCCAGATGTACCACCAGCCTAGACTTCTCTTCTGAGCTACAAATTCATATATGTAATAATAATCTGTTGGATATCTCCATATGAAAATCCAACATTTTCAAAACTGAACTTATATTCTGATTAATCATTCTAATATTCATCCTTTACCCAGGTAAAAACCCTGAACTTCTCCTTCTTTGCTTGCCACAGTCATGCCAATAGGTTCCTTTTATTCTGCCTCCTAAAATCTCTCCAAGCCACAATCACTATTTCCTGCTTCTATTGTTTCTACCCTAAATGATGGGAAGTTACCTGCTGACTTCCTCAGTCTTACCCAACAAATTCTCATACTATCTCTGGATGATGTTTTAAGAGTCAGAAATATGTTATTCCACATTTTAATAACTCCATGTTAATGGTTCCCCTTTGTCCACAAGGCAAAAGAGTTTGCTTCTCAAGGGCACAAAGCTTTCCAAGATCTGACTCCTGCTCTGCTCTCCTTTGTTGCTAAGTGTCACTCTCCTTTCACACTATGAACTCTGATCATCCCAAACAACATGAATTCTGAAGGCACCATGATTTTTCATAAATCCATCTACTCTAGGCTTTTCTAGGCTTTTCTATCTGCCTCAGTGGCCTCTAAATTCAACCCACACCCATCTGAAAACTCCTACTTACTTGAAAGCATTAATTTTTCGTCTCGAAGTATTTTCCTGCTGTAGGCAGAATTGCCTTTATTCTACCCCAAGCATATCTCTGTCACTTCATTTTAATTAATTTCTTTATTTTCTCCTCCACCTGATGGTGAGTACCTACTTAGCAGAACCCATTTCTTATTAGTGTTTATAGAATGTAGCACAAAATCTAGCATGTAGCAGCAAGGCATCTCACTAACAATGTGTATTAGGAAGTCTTCTAGGTGCTGAGGATTCAGGAACGAATAAAATAGACAAAAATCTCTGAATTCTTACATAATATATTGTAAGTTTTAGTGGATGTTATCCATATTATAATCTGTATAACAATATACTATGGTTTATATCACATTGATTTGAGCTGAATTTTGCCAAGTAGTAAAAAACACTTCAGTGTCACCAAGCTGATCATAGACTGAAAATTCACTCTGCCTTCTAAGAAGAAATTTATTTCTTGTAATAAGATCATGTAAAATGCTTATTGACTACAATTTACATGCCATCAATTTTTTTAAATTAAGAAATAGAAAGATTTGCATGAAAAGAAGTGCATTATCTTTTAAATGCCTGTTTTGATAATGTTTACTAACCTCTACCTTTTGAGAGTGAGTTCTCTGATAAATAGCACCTGAGTAAATAGTAAATATGCAGTAGTTATTTGTGAATGTGACTACACGAATGGTAACCAATTAATTTAGGCCAAGAATTGATATGATTTTTATGAGTTCTCTTCATGAAATAAAACTAGATTACAAGTTGAATAAGCTGGAGCTAAGATTTAGAGATGAAAAATTAATACACATTTCATATGATGCTCAATGCTCTACTTCAAACTTCTCAAATCACAGTTCCACTGTCACAATGCTACTAGCTTCTACAATTTCAAGTTTTTTCAGAAATAACAATAATAGGTGATTCTGTGCTAGATCCTGTACAAAGTGTTTATGTGAATTATTGCATTGAATCTTCACAACTTCATGAGCTATGTGTTATTATTCATTCTATTTTACAGATGAGGAAATTGAGACTTAGATGCTGATAATCTTCCTATGATTATACTGTTAATAAATAGTAGAGCAAGAATTTGAACTCAGAGATTTTGGCCTTGAAAAACCATAGGTCTGTTCTGTGCTTCACTCATTCAGGGCACTGATGCTGAAAGTAAAGACTAAAGGTCAATAAAACAACCAAACCCTGTCTACTAACATACCTGTAATCTACTGGGATTGAGGGTTGTTTCCAAATTCAAATGGAGAAGGACAAAAGTGCTAAATGTGAGCCGAACACAGAAGTCTTCAGTCTTCAACCTCAAAAAGTTTCAAAAAGGAACTTGTAATTGGCTCAGGAAAAATGAAGAGGAAATAGTACCACACTGATTGTTGTTGAACTTGTTTATAGGGAAATACATAAACGATTTTCTGCCTCTGCTTCATGTCCGTTTTAAATTCATCCTGGCAAGCTCACTGTTAAAATGTCCTCATGGTGTTGGGAAGCAGCAAAGTAGGCTGGATGTTAGGGCCAAAAATATGTCACTTCTATTTGAGATCAATATATTTAGTATAAATGGATCTATCAGGTTAGCTGTAGTGATCAAGCATGGCCATGATGTATGTGAGACTTAGACAATCAGGTTTTGAAGGAACATTGAATTTTGATTTGGTGAGTTTAGAACACAGTTAGGGTTAGATGACTGAGAAGGATGATATAAGGGAGATGAACAGGAAACCTACAAACAAATTCTACCTATTTCTTTTTTTTTTTTTTTTTTTGAGGCAGAGTCTGTCCCTATTGCCCAGGCTGGAGTGCACTGGTTCAATCTCTGCTCACTGCAACCTCTGCCTCCTGGGTTCAAGTGATTCTCCTGCCTCAGCTTCCCGAGTAGCTGGGATTACAGGAGCCTGTGTTACAGCTGTTTCTATAACTTAGCAACTTAGAAACTCCTAGAGTTATTCACACCTCGGAAATTGGTTCTTGAGGATGAGCAATGTCATCAATTTTAGAGTCAAGCCTATGCTCAAATGTAGGTTCCATTTCTTGCTAGCTCTGCAAGTTTAATGTATCTGAACCTCAGTTTTCTTTTAATTGGAAGAATCATATTTTCCTCTCAAAATTATTGTGAGGATCAAAGAGATAATGCATGATGTACTCGGAACAGGCCTAGGAGGCCTAGAACATAAGTGCTCAATATTTCAGTTCTCTTTCCCCTCACCTGGTCATCTCACTATAAAAATAAATGCACCATCTACAAACAGATTCATACACATGCATACAAACGCAAATTACTGGCTTAGAAGAGAAAAAAAGGAAACAGGCACCATTCAAATGTGGAAAATATTAGCGTTATGCTCTGACCCTCTTGCTTCCTATATGTATTGCTAAAAATTTAATGTGATCTTGAGAAAAGAGGGTGTCAGTCAATAGTCATAGACCTCATAGATCAGCTTCTTATAAGAAGCAGACTACTACGGAGCTATGAGGAAAGTGCTCTGTCTACCCACTAAACAGATTCTTCTTTGGGAAAAGTTGTTTAGAAGCGCCTTTAGATTTTCTTTAGAGTCAAGCATACCTAATCCTAAATAAGACCTTTTGGAAAATAAGAACTGAGGCTAACATCTGCTGGGACTCAAGAAAACCAAGATGAAATCCATAATTTTTGTTAAAGCTGCCACCGTGCACTCCAGTGTGCACACTCTGTCTCACCCGGGATTGAAGTTATTCTTTACTTCCCTTTCTGTGAGTACTAGTGCATTCCAAAGAATTCTGCTTCCTGTCCCTGTACTGTGAAGACAAAAACATTATTACTAGGATATCATATTCACAGTCACTGTGTGACTACATGTGATGCGTGATGACTATAATAATTATATTTTATGTTTTTTCTAGATACTTCAAAACAGTACTTCATTATCAGTGATGACGTCTAGACAAGAATTTAGAGAATTTAGCCAGCCCTCTAAGAAAATATTAAGTAGCAAACATAGTTTTTTATATGCCTGGCACTATTCCAAAAAGGATCGAATACAAGGTAACGACTTATAAGGTGGTTACTATTATTATCCCCATTGTGCAAATAAAAAGTTTTGGACCATAGAGGTTACATAATTTGCCAAAGAGGTACATATTTACCATTTAGATGGTAAATATGAAAGCCGTCCTGTGTTCCAATCTATTCTAATATATACCACCGTTATTCGTGGTACTTAGAACACTTTGCGCAAAGTAAGACACCTTCTTTCTCCCAGTATCAAAATTGTTCTCATACAGTAAAATCTTGTCCTGTTCCACCCTTTGCCCAACCCCTTGAAGATGGGCAAATAACTTTCTTACAAGATGGAGAAGTATTATTGCAAAATTTACTGCCAGGTTGAGACCTTGCATGCCACACTAAATTTTTATGACAGTTATAAACGCCTAAAAAATCTAAGTCTATCATGGGACTACTTATAAATCCTAATAATAACTCTCTGACCAAGCTGCATCATAAAAGAGTCTAGTGGCTAAAGTCAAGTAAGCAAGAACAAAGGTTTGAATGATTTCTTTCATTCGATGCTTGACTCTTCTTCCCTTTTTCTGCAAGAGAGTTAAGAGAAGAGGGAGGTAAGGAGAGGTAGAAGAAAAAAGAGGCTTCCCATAGGAGCCCCAGTAGATCTCATTTTCTGAACTCCAGTATTCTTTTAAGTAAAATGGTATTCAATACATTGTGAAGTTCTTTGAAATTCCATTTTACTAAACCCGCTCAGGATTTAGGAGGCCAATTTAATAAGTGATTGTAGAATTCCTGCCATCTGAGTGCTGCCTCAGGAGTTATTCCCCTGTTGTGTGTTTCTTTTTAAGTATTGGAAGGCCTGGGGAAATACTAAACAGAATTACAAAAATGAATTATACAAGATGTGACTTTAAAGTAATGAGACCAATTCTATAAGCCACACCTGAAAATCGATGATATTACCAAAATTATACTTACACTTTTAGTCAAAAGGGCGTAACACAAATCCATAGGATTAGGGAACAAAAATAGGATTGGAAGAATACACACAAACTCAAAACAGTGGTTACCTCTGAAATTAAAGGGGACTTTAGTCTATTATGTTCTATAATATTTTAAGTGCAATCTGTTCATGTATTTTTAAAATTATCTAACTCATTTTGGATTAACAAAAGCACCAAAATCAACTCAAAAATTTGGTTGTTCAATTTCTTTTTTTCAAGAATATTCAAAGAATGAGATTTCATGTTTTCAAGAAGTAATCATTCCAAGGCTTCAATTCTTAGCCAATACTGCATTCTCACAGCCCTTTCATTTTAGGGTTAGCATAATGATCACGGCTGAACAGAAACAGAAACAGAATAACTGTTTGCCATGACTGGGATCTCATTGGTTTCTTTGATGTACTAATGGAACCTTGTCACAGTTCTCACTAGACTTCTTTCATTAATTTATTTAGTCAGTCTCTCCGATATGTAACAGCCCCATCATTTATTTCATTTCTTTCTGTTGATTTATGACATTATCACCAATTGGATTTCACCCAGTGGTTGGGTTTCTCCACATATTTCTCAGATATGCAAGAACAAAATTCACTTTCCCTCCTTTGAGAGAAAAAGCAAGGAGAAGGTATTTATTCCTAAGCTTGAATTTTTCATCATAAGTGAGTACTAATGGATGATGGTGGGTATTGGCCTGACTCTTGGAAGAAGTTGAATGTATACCGTAGAATGCCAAATGTTAAAAAGTATATATACCTTGGTTAAGATTCAGGAAAAGTATATTTCAATTTTATCCGAAAGAAAAATATTGGTTAACATGAAATTAAAATGAAAAACAATACTCCTCTTTGTTTCCTCCTCCCCCCAAAACAATTGCAACCTCCTATAAAGTCTTCAAAAACAAAATAACATCAATTGATGTGTTTTGCTCCTAACATTCTATTGACATTTATAATTTAGTATGGAAAGACTTTTAAGAGGGAAAAATGGTGAGTTACCATGTATCAAAGTGTTTAGGGCTGAGATTGCAGAGGGTCTGCACTCACACTGTGGTACCATCACTCACCAAGCAGGCAGAAACAGAGAACAGGAAGAGAAAAGAGAAAAAGAGAGCCTTTCATGCTTACTGATCCACATGCTGGATCTAAAGCAGAATAAGAGCTTTTCAGAAAAATCACCTGAAAAAATAAACCTGGAACTCTTCTCATTTGGCACAGGTAGGCATCCATAAATACATTCACGTATACAATAATTGACAGTAATACATAAATACAGTGGATCATAATCATTAAGAAGAACTTAGCAAGCCCATAACAATGAGTATGAATTGGAAAAAAAAAATCCCTATGGAAGGACCTGGGATAAATCATTCTTGACTCCTTATCAAATAGTGAAATTAACTGAGAATGCCTAGTATGACTGCGCCCTGAAGCCAAGTGATATTCATATGAGATATTTCTGGGTTAACACTGCAGCCCAGGGAATTAAGGTATAAATACTAGTCTTAATCCCTCCAGCTGCTTGCTCCCATTTGACTGGAAAGCTTTGCAATACTCTGTGCTAGTGGGGGCAGTATATGTGCATTAGCAAATGAGGTGTCTTTGGAAAATTAACTCCTGGAAAAATTTCAAATGTATATGTTTGTAAATACAATTTAAAGTTGATTATTTGAACCAAAGGATTTTAAGAAACCTAAGAAATAAGATGTTTACTATTCGTAGAGGTGAGAGGTACAAGAAAGAATGCCCTGATGGTATTAAAACATCTCTAATGCGTAAGCACTTTTGATGTTGTATCCACTCTTAACGGCCGTTTGTCTAAACCATAATCTCCTGACTAATATGTGTGGACAAATAGAAAGAGTAAGGACTTTGGAATCAGAACTAGAATCACTTGCAGCTTCACTGCCTAGTTATATGTCCCTGGTCAGGTCATCTGTCCTCTCTGGGTCTTAATTTCTTCACCCGCAAAAATGGAGATGGTAAGATTTAGTTCACATAAATGTGCAATACAGAAATAATGCATCTATTCAATCAAGACAAAGTAAGTAATCCATAATTGACAACTTTTGAATTCCTATTATTGGTAAAATAAATGCCATTAGATAAACGGTCTTACCTTCTTCTGGGAGTAAATCACACAAGTCACTAACAAGAGCAGAGATAATTCAGTATCTATTCAACTCCTAGTATATGCCTAGAATTTGATTTTGTACTTTATATACTTCATCACATGAAATTGTCCAAGTAATCTTAAGAAGCATGTATTCTTAGCTCTGTTTAAAGATGAGATGGCTGAGACTGGATACGATTAGGTAACTTCTTTAAAGTCACACAGTTATAAATGTCAAAGTATCATAAAGTGAGGATTTCTGGAACGCTGCTAGCTTGTCATTGCTTTGCTAATTGAGTCCTTGTATCTTTCCAAATTCATTTTTAACCAAGAGATTGTGTCAGGTGTAATGTCTACGATCATAAAATTACGGTTCTCACTAAAGTTGTCTTCTGGCAAGCTTTGCAAAGAGCTACAAGTATGGCTTAGAGGTTTTGTGATGATGTCCAGAAATCTTAGTAATGCAGAGCTTAGAATTTCAACATCAGTGTTCCGTAGATCTTCTCTATAAGGGAAAGGTTTATTTTTCTTCATCATGGCAAAAGAGAAGACCTTGCATTTTCAGGGTTCAAAATAGACCCTCCATTTCCCGTATTTTCTTCAAATTGCCTTGGGTGACATTTGATCAAGTATCCTGTACTATGTCAAAACTGTTTGTAGAAATGCTCCAGGAAATTGTAAATTTCAAAACATGTAGGCCTGTTGTCTTCAGAGTACAATAGCTAATCAAGTCATGAGGGCATCAAGGGCTTATTTTTATCTTGTGGGCTTCCAACTTACAAAAAAAACACACAGTTACACACAGATGCTCCCACAGTCACATGTGAGCTCTGGGAATTTGCCAGACCACTGGAATATTTGTATGTTCAAAAGTTTGAAGATATTTTATTCAAAAAGACTAATTTTGGAATTGTTACTGTGATTGTAAAACAATACAGTGTACAATTGTCTCATTGCTCACTGGATGTTTAAGAAATTCTTGATACAATGAATCATCATATAATGTGCCTTATGTAGGACTTTGCATTAGATTATCTTAATGAATAGTTGCTCAATGAAAGACTACATTAATTCAGAAGCTAAACATATAACAATACCTTTTCCCCTTTGAAACACAGAAAATAATTTTTTGGTTAAGGTGGCAAAACAAATGACATTAAACATATGCTTTCAGAATTAACAAGTTTATTTTCATATAACTAATTCTAAAAGAAGTTCTCAACATTCAGACATAGAACATATAAAAGCAAATAAAAACCACAAAAAAGAAAGCATACACATTACTACCATGTATTTATAAACATCCTACTTTAAGCAGCAATTATTATCTCAAGTTCTATATATGAAAAGGGAAAGTATAAAGAGTGTTATTAACTCAATATTCATTCATTCATGAGTAAAATTAAGTCATTTGGAAGGCTACGTTTGCTTTAATAGTAATAGAAAGAATAATAACAGCTAACCAATTTTTTTTTTTTGCCTTACTGAAGGCCACTTATTTAACATTATATCTCTATGGAAAATTTCAGATATTAATGAAGTTGAATGGCTAGACACTTTGACAAATCACTTAACCATTTCATTGATGCTACTCTCTTTATTACAATTCTTTACTGCCTTCAAAATAAAGTCCAAATTCCAAAGCATAGTGTTCAAAACCTTATAATAATCAAAACCTTGCTTTCCTCTGATATTAGCTAGAGAGCTTTGCTTTCAGTCAGCTATCACTGAATATGACTTGCATGACCAACTATTGAATTTGTTGGGAAGATGAGTGAGGTGACATGTTGGAAAGGAGGACTGCAGAACCAGACCCAGGGCTGGGAGGAGCCAGGCTGTTTCAGAAGGTCTGAAGGTTTGGTGCTGCTTGACTGTTCCATGTAGGGATAGCTCTGGAAACTCAAGGACCTCAGAGATTCTCAGTCTTTCTGTCATTCCTCTTGAATCTAGTTGAGCAGAAAGGAGGGCACCTGATTAGTAGTCCACTGAATAGTATCAAATGGGGAGAAGTCACTACCTCCAAATAAAATCAGGTTCATAGTGCCATAAGAAAGTAAAATGAATACTGACAAATATTAATTTCCATCTCTCACTTCCAACTTACTTTCTGCCCCTCTTTTTCTCATTTCTTCAAGCACGTAGAACTTGCAATTACATTAATCCTCCACCATTCATTTGCATACACCTTTCTTTCAATCTTCTAAAATGTCCTCTTTTCTTTTTCTGCCCTAATGAAATAATTCTGACCCAGCCTCTGAGGCTCAACTTCTTTTCCAACAGCGTTTGCTCCCATCTCTTTCTCCTTCTTCACACCCCAGTTGGGCTGGGTGTCCCTTCTGCCTTTCCATAGCATTCCCTGTTCATTTTCATATTTGTCACACCAGGCAGCATTGTAATTGCTGACGTCTCTATCTCCTCTTCTCAGGCCTGTTGCTACATTTGCCTGGAGTTCTCCAACTTTCTCTCCCAACCCTTGGCATGGTGAATGGTGTGCCCTTGGGAGGGTGAAGCTGGGGGAGATGCACTTCATAAGCCTAGGAAGGAGGGCTTCCCCACTGGGTGGTGAATTCTGAGTCTCAGGTAACTAGTGTGTGGTCTAGATGTGGGGGGAGATGGGAAGATAAATTGCTTAAATACTGGATATATATATCTCCTTGGCCTCATGGCTTCCTTGCCCCATGGAGAGAATTGTAGTCAGAGAGGGCCAGGGGGGGCCTTCCAATGCTCAGTGCCTAGTGCAGAGACCCTGATTACCTGATTCTGAGGGCAATGCTGTCTCAACTAGGCTGTCAGTTACTCGAAGGGAAACCACGTTTACTTTGTAAAACCAGCAACTCCTGTAGCTTATGCACAGTAGTGCCCTATATGAATTTGATGAAGACCAAGTGAATGGGTTCGTGAGCCTTAGTTTATTCTGAAGAAATGGAAGTTATGCTACCTACCTGTCCTGTCTACTTTCCATGCTAATATGAGAGGAAGGAAGTAACTGACGCAAAAGGAATTAAAGCTTTTAAAGATTGTGTCTAACAGCTTCTCAAACAGACTTATGACTCATTTCAGTCGCCCTCACAGAACAAGAAACAGCAAAATGTTTTACCAAGTCATTTAGAACACAGTTTAGATTGTGTGTATATATGTATATGCGCATGTATATTCATATGTATACTGAGTCCTTGGTACAGAATCTTAAGAATTGAGTTGTTATTATGAATAATAATACAAATAGAATCATTAGCATTTTCAATCCCTATAATTGATACTTCACCCTTTTCCTTTAAAAAAAGTTAGAAAATCTCCAATAAGGGTCTGCAAACAAGAAGAATAGAAGCTCACCAAGTGGCATAAGACATGAGTTATTCTTAAGACACTCAGTTACATACAAGCTAACCATCTTAATATGACAATTTTAGGCTGAACTTCATTCTGAGCGTAATTATAACATAGTTTTTTTTCTTTAATCTTATTTATATAGGAAAGATTGGGGGTGTGAAGTGACCTCAGTAAGGTGAAAAAAAACCAAGTAGGATTTACTGCATATTAGTTCTGCTCCTGACTGAGCTGTGTTCATTCATTCATTCATTCAATATTCATCCATTGTGAAACCATTATTGAGCATCTATTTTGTAGAAGTTGTAGAACGTGTGGGGTTAAAAGAAGAAATAAGACATGAGATCTGCCCACAGTAACTTGCAGTCTGGTGAGAAAGACAAAAGCTATGCATTGCCATAACAATAAATATAAGCATAAATCCTGTTATAGAGATAGACACCTACTCCACTTTCCTCAGACCCCTAGGACTGCAGAACTTCCAGCATTACAAAGTTGAGGATAAAAGAGAAATCGACCTTTTTATTTTGTTCCTAATATGCTTTCTGTTTGCTTGATTATCAGTTTTATTTTACACTTCTTATTCAATTTTGTCAACAGATTGATTGAGTAGCTACCAATTCACAGATGAAGATGACTGTGGCTTATCCAGTTTCAATACCAGCAAGGCTGACACAGTTCTGGAGGACAGGGACAGTATGTTTAGTTTACTCACTTGCTATTAGGTGCATGCCACTCAGACTTATTTCATGAGTGTTACTTGATGAATCAGGCATTGATATTTATTTCTTAATTGTGTATCCAAGATTCCTATTAAAGAGCTAAGAGCTTTTGAACACCACGTGCCTGCTAGGAGAAAAGCATAGTTAACAGAAGCTTTTATTCCCCACTCACTTTTATCTCTACCCAGAGCTCACATAAGTGTCAATGAGTTGCAAACATGGGTTGAAGGAAAAAGTTATGTCTCACTGATTTCTCAAGATATGATTACAGTAACCTGACTTGTAGGTGTATAAAATTTGAGAATTAAAGCTAACAAAAAATGAAGAATTATAACATAATAGCTTTATGGTGATGAACGTTTTTCACAATTGTGTGATGCTATGCTAAGAAAACTCTAGCAAAAGAACCAACATAATTCCAAAGAAGAAACACATATCTAGCCTTAAAAAAATCATTGGCTCTGACACCCCAAATCTTGACTCTTAATACCTGAAATGATCATGAATCCCGCAGGGCCCCTTGTCACATTGTATATGTAATATTTTCTGAGTTCCTGATACTGGCCTATATTTGTTTAATATCAGTCTGCATTTACTTCCCTTCGGCCAGAGGGATTGCATGCACCAGCTGTTTACACATCTTCAGGAGGAGGAAGGGAGTGGTTATCTAGTTCTGCACACTGTCTCATGTCAGAAAAGTTTCCAAGTCACTGAGGGATGTGTGAGACCGCAGAGTTGAAGGAAAGTTCGGTCTTTAGTATTTCCTTTTCTGTCTTTTTACGTTAAAAGTACTGAACACAGGCTCACCCAGGCTCTCACTTCATGGGCCGACTGCACCGTCTGTGCTTCCTAAAGATGGGGACTGTGGGGAACTCAGTTGTTGAAATTGTAATGACTCCAAAACTTTTCATAACCTCCCAAGCTGTCTAATATAACTTAATATGCTACCATTCTTGGGGCTTTTGTTTAAAAGATTTCCCAGGAGAAGAGAAGGGAGAGACGGAAAGCATACTGATGGGAAAGAAAAGCTGAAGGTAAGATGGAAATTATACAAAGACTACACAATGGCGTAGAGAGGGTAGCCCTTAACATTGACCATCTGGATGGCCATTCAGAGTCCTCCACCCACGGTGTACTCCTTAGGACTCTAGTCCATGCACCACGTTTTTGTGCCACTGCTGAGAGATAGGTCAATTGTGAAAAGATAGTGCTTTTGTTACTTAGATGGCAAACACGAGCTGCATGAATTAAAGCCCTTTAGCTTGAGTTTAGTTTTTGTGGTCATTTTGAAAAGAGCAAGATATGTAAAACAGACAAAATAATAGAGGTGTAAGAAATAGGAGCAGAATGATGCTTTGCACCATGCAGGAAGGGCAGGGACAGAAGACTGGTTCACCCAGACTCCACTTAGGAAGCCTTGGCAGTATAGAAGGCCCTGTGCAAGCATGTGCAAACAGCATCATAACCCAAATCTTATGCTTAAGGAGTTTTATAAGCAAGTGCTAACCTACAATAGACATTCACTTTACAAAGGGCACTCACAAATATTAGCTCATGTAATCCTCTCTGCAGCCCTGTGAAGTAAAGAGGGCCTATAGGGAAATAGACCCTGTTGGTTTAAGTAGTGTTTCCCAAGGCCATGAAAGTAAAATGTAGTGGAGCCACGTTTGTCTTCAGATTCCACTTTCTGGGCCCTTTGTGCTTACAGTTGGTGACTCTGAGACATTCACATCTAGGAAAGGGAACAAATATGTAATTGCTGGGCAGACTCTAACCAGGGCCGTGATACCCTAGGGATATTGTCCTATATTTTTTTTCAATTTTTCTTTTTTTCCCTATTCATCCACAAATATATTAATAATATTACTTACTTTCCCAAACTGTTGGACAATTAGAAATTCATACTACTTACCTCCATTATGTCATCATTGTAGTATTATTAGGAAGGGAAGATTTCTTAAAATGTATTCACATGCTTACATTTTGCTCTAAGTATTGAAATAACTGGATCTGCATTGAACTTCTTAAATTTATTTATTTATAATAAAAATATAGGACTATAATTGCACATCTTCAGAAACATGTTCCTGCTGAAAGCAATGGAAATCCAAGGAAAATGCACACACGGGAACACACAATCCCATAATGTCTTGCTGACATCCTGCAACATTCTTCCATCAGCTATGTACTAAAGATGCAAACTACCAAATAGCAGAGGATAAATCATAGTTCCCTGCCTGTTTTCCGTTTGGTACGCCTTTATTCACAACCTTGATAGCAATAAGTAAACCTTCTGTTTCTTTTTCAAAAATTTTATAGGATGCTCTCATGTCCTTTTCTCCCCCTAATCCTCCTCCCACAATTCAGCTCACTCAGAAAATGCTATAAAGTTTCAGAGAAGAGGTTTGCTCAAAGCAACTACAAATAAAGTGCATGCACATAAATAACTTAGCCTGACTTTTTGTTTAATGTCCAAGATGATTGGAACAGATTGTATCATGAACTACTTTCCCTTTGGCTAATTAAATAGCAGTACTCACTTACCATAAAGCATATTCTTATTAAAACAAGTATCTATAGTCACTCTGCTGGATAAATTACTCCCAAGTAAGTGCCATAAAGCCCATTACATTCCTGCTTTAGGAATGGAGCAGGTCCAAACAGACAATCAAAGGATTTCACTGGGATTATTTTAGATTAGAAAAACTAAGGGAGACATGCAGAACTGAAAAGATCGTAAAGGCATAAAGGATAAATTAGGGGTTCCATACCAAACAAAGTGCTCTAGTGTATCACAGTATATCCAAAAGTAAAAACAAATTCCTACTGTATTAACCTTCGCCAAAATGGACATCTGTTTATGCAGAAATAAAAATGTCATGAACAACTGTTATCTCCCGTGCAAATCAAAATGACTGTTTTGAATAATAATTTTAAAAAATTCTTTCAAACCAACAACTATGGAAACATGCCATAGGAAGGAAAACGTCTTCATTTCAAGAAATTGCTTTTTACATTTAATAGAAAAGTTCATGTTATGGTTTATCATATTAATGAACCATTATTTCATAACCGTATTTTTATTGCAATATATTACCTGCTAATGTTTTTCAGGAGAAAACATGGCAGACAAGAGATTCTATGGAAGTTTTTCTTGCTGCCAGTTGTTAAATCTTTCAAAAGCTGTCAGCAGCCTCAGAAATCAAGTTCAAAATACCATAGCCAACATGAGCATAGACGTAGGCTAGTCTATTTTTAAACTGTAATACAAAACTGCCAGAGAAATACCTAAACACAAACGATTATTTAAAACGAGATCATCTTATCTAGCTTGTCAATGTAAAGGACAAAGTCAGTGAAGTGAAATTTAACCCACAACGTCTATAAATATCACTAGACATTTGGAGCTAAGTAATTTTTTTCAGGCTAATTTTTCCTTAAACTCATTATGCACTATAGCCTTCATGCTCTAATCCCTCACAGACCCTTTCCCGGCTGGCCACAGGGAGTACGGGACACTAATCATCCAAGGCAGTCCACGGGCTCGGTTCCCTACTTTGCCTCAGTCCAGCAAGCCCTTTTCCTTAAGGGTGAATGCATGGCAAAGACATTGGCATCTGCCCTGGAAACTCAGGCAGGAAAGGAGCCATACTTGTTTGTACAAATGTCATTCTGGGTTTGCCTTGTGTATGCAAAAGTTGATTCACCATGTTGCTTCTGAAGGAGAGGACTATCCTCGACATTGCAATCAGAGCAGCATCAGCTGGGCCAAATATTCCACGCTTATAACAGTGAGCTGGTTATCTGATGGAAACAGAGGTGAGACATCTGGGTATATTTTTCCTGCTTAAGCTGCTGCTGCTGTCATATTCTTGGTGGTGAAGCCCTGAAAGGAATGTGCTGTCATTTCTTAAGGTACTGATTGCCTTTGCTGTCAGTTCATGGGGATGCTCACCTTTGGCTGCTGCTGATAGATGTTACAGCCCATCACTCATTTCACACATATTTTTTGAGAGTATAATATGTGACAGCAATGAATTAGGTGCTGTAGACAAAAGGGAACAAGACAGGTGAGGCTCTTACTCTCAAGGAACTTTAAGTCTAGTGAAAGAGACAAAGATTGAATAAGTATTCAAAGAAAGCAGATATTTGGGATCTGTAAAAATATAGTTTGGGGAAAATTCCTACCACATTTTTTCCTTTTAAAAATATGATACATATAATATACAAATATATGTATGTTGCAAAATACCTAAACAATACAATACTGTGGAAATTTTCCTTCCTTTTCCCTCTAACTTATACCCTTCCTGTAGGTAACTACTACACTTGCATTTGAAAGTAACATCCAGATAAGTACCCACCTACATATATGTACACACATATAGGTTGACTTTTCTTTTTTATATAAATGAGATTATGATATAAATATTATGCCACTAAAAATTATATCAGAGAATATTTTCCATATAAATATAGAGACACACCATATTTTTTTGTAATTATTAAGTTCCCATATGTGAATACAACATAATTTACATAACCATTCCCCTTTGATGAGTGTATTTGTTTGGAGAATGTAACAAACTAGCACAAATTCGATGGCTTAAAACAACAGAAATTTATTCTTTCACAGTTCTGGAGGCTGGAAGTTTGAAATCAGTATTCCTGAGCTGAAATCCAGGTGTCGGCAGAGCCATGCTCCCTCCAGAGGCTCTGCGGGAGAAATCACTTCTTGCCTCTTCCAGCTTTTGATGTTTGTCAGCATTCCTCAGCTTGCGGCTACATCAGTCCAGTCTTCAAGGCCAGCATCTTCAAAGCACTTTCTGTTCCAGCTTCCCATTGTGTTTGTCAAATCTCCCTCTGCCTTTTACTTATAAGGATACTTGCGATATTACATTTAGGTCCCACTTAGATCATTCAAAATAATCTCACCATCTCAAGATTCTGAAATAATTTCTACAAAGTCCTTTTTTTCCCCCATAAAAAGTAACATGTGCAGATTCCAGGAATTAGAACTGGATAATTTTGGGGGCTGTTGTTTGGCCTACTATAGTGTATGTTTAAGTTGTTTCTGTCTTCGATACAAACAATACAGCTAAAATGATCATTGAACATTTATATTTGTGCACTTGTGTAAATATTTTGGTAGGTGAAATTTCTAAAAGTGAAGTTTCAGAATCAAAGAGTCCATGCAACAAAATATTATTAAATAATGCCAACATACACTCCAGAAAAAAAAAAGTGCCACATCACTGTGTACTCTCCAAGAAACTTGATGTAGAAGCTGATTTTCCTCCATTTTTGTCAAGATTACATATTTTATCTCTGTCCTTGTCAATTTGAAAAGTAAAAACTGGCAACACATTGTCGATTGAATTTTCTTCTTATTAATAGACTTAAAAATTCTTATTTGTAATGGGGTAAGCAGCAGGGGAATTAACTGAAGGAAGGATTTAGAATAACTGAGCAAATTGTGCCTCATTCCCACCACTTTCTCTGCTGCAGAGTGCACGGAGGGCAGTGGCTTTCTGACTGCAGGAGGAAACAGAACAGCTCATTATGCAACATATGATATCTTTATGGTTTGCGAGCATAGAGCAGGTGTGTAGGGATGTGTAAGAGGTACAATGAAGCTTGACATTTTAGTTGATCTTTATATCACACATGATATAAAGTGGGTGGTGGGCAGAAGGAGAGCCATATCTGCCCAGCAATTAAACAAGCACATTGAACTCTCCATCCACATGGTAAGTCTTCCTTATTTAGGGAATTGTGATGGCTTCCTGTCTCTAACACTCCTTGCCTCCTAATCCAAGGCTCACGACCAGCCCTTGCTCTTAAGGACGAAGGCTACTGGGCAATGAATCTCTGCAAATCTAGAAGGAAACTTACACCAGATACCTATACTAAATAGCAGTAACTCACTTACAAAACTAATCTTACAACAAAATGAAACTAGAAAGTTGAGGAAAACTAACACATGACAGAGAAGGATCAAAGCTGACACAAAGAAAAAAGAAAACCTGATCTTAGAGAAAACAGCAATAATTCAAAGAAAAGATTTAAAAATTTTAAACAATTTTCTAATTACAATCCTCAGTTTTCACCACAATGTATCTGCAAAGAAATACAAATCAGATAATGCCATAAATTATAGTAGACCTGATAGAATGGGAAAACATGCAGCTGCTGGAAAGTATAAGGTGTACCCATTTGTACTGCCATAAAAGAAAGTCTATGATTTTAGGTTAAGGGAAGAGAGTTAGTTGCAGAGTGCTGTAGACGGTGTAATTCCAAGTGTAAAACTTGTAAATACATGGAAGAAGGTGTGGAAGATAGACACCAAACTGTTTAGTTTGGGAGAAGAAAGGAGGGGAAGACTGGATTTGTTTTCCTCCTTCTGTATATTTAAATTATATTGCAGTGGGCATGGATTATATTGGTAGTTAAAAAATAAACTAAAGGGTTAGAGAAATAATAACATCTTCCACTGACAGAACTTTGGTAAGTTCTAATGTACTGGACAGCACAGAGATGATTAACACTAGTTTTAATAATAGCTTGTAAATCAGAAAGAACTTAGTACATAAGAGAGTCTCCATTCCTCCCCATTCATTTAAAGCCTTTTTAATCATACATATGGGTGTCATTGCAGGATATATGTCAGACAAGTGACATTGGTGACACTACACCTCTACTTCTGCTTTTATTCTCCCATACCTTCAAACCCACCTGACAAAGATAAATTAATGGGAGTTCACAGATGTGCAAACAATTGATCCTCAGTCTGAAGGCACTGACTTATGAGGATGGATTAGAACAACTGAATATGTATCTGGTAAAGTAAAAAACAACTGGCTTGGGTAGAAGAAAAGAAGAACCTGATTAGTATCCAAAGAGTACTTGAAAATAAAAGATTCTAAAAAGGGCAAGTCTGATTCTTAACTAGGAGCCAGCAAATGATTAACAAACTTAGATGAAAACTACCCTCCATATTCCCCCTGTGGTAGGCCTATTTAATTTTAGATCCTGCCTGAGGATGTTGATCCGAAAGAAGATAGTCTTGGTGGATTGTCTCTGGAGAGGGGAGAAGCAGAGTCTCCATGCCCAGGGGTCCCACAGTGACCAACGGCCCTCAGAGACCTCCATGGACAGATTGTCCCCAGTGTTAACTTATAGCATGACTGGTGCATGAGTCAGCCTCAGAATGGGGCCAGCAAGTCCATGTCTCCGCTTCTGAAGCCTTTTCACAGCCTCTCCACCACCGCTCCCACAGCGCTTTCTTATGTTGCAAGTATGGCATTCAGTTTATCATATTTTGTTTCCATCTCTCCCACTAGCCTATAGACTAATTACCAGCAGGAAACTATTTCTTAAACATGGTCTCATCTGGAAAACACCAAGCTTAGAGCCAGCGCACATAGAAAATACCCCCCACAAATATTTGTAAATTGAAGAAGTCAAGTAAGATTGACTGCTTGTTGCTTTGAATAAGTCAAAGAAGAAAAATGTGAGGAACCTATTCCAGTACAGGCAGAACATAACCACAAAGTTCTCAGAAAACTCTGAAAGACATGTCAAAGACAATAAAAGAGGTGTTAAGTAACACCACTTTGAGATACACGACGCATATGAAATCATAATAATCTGTTGCTTTTTTAATCTACTTTTTATTTCTTTAACAGTATACAGTAGATGTCTTAGTGCAGTGATTAAAAACACAGACCCTGGGCTGGGTGCAGTGGCTCACGCCTGTAATCCCAGCACTTTGGGAGGCTGAGGCGGGCGGATCTCCTGAGGTCAGGAGTTTGAGACCAGCCAGCCAACATGGTGAAACCCCGTCTCTACTAAAAACACAAAAATGAGCCAGGTGTGGTGGCAGGCACCTGTACTCCCAGCTACTCAGGAGGCTGAGGCAGGAGAATCACTTAAACCTGGAAGGCAGAGGTTGCAGTGAGCCAAGATCATGCCATTGCACTCTAGCCTGGGTGACAAGAGTGAGGCCTTGTCACACACACACACACACACACACACACACACCCTGGAGCTAGACAGGTTGGGTTCAAATCCCAACCCTACCACGTACTGTGTGACTTGGGGGGGCAAGTTACTTAACTTGTTTATGCCTAGCTTTTCTCATCTAGTGAGATTAATACTACCATCTACCTCACAGGACTATTATGAGAATTAAATAACAACAGTGAGTGCTTGTTAAATAATAAAGAGAACTGTCTACAACTAATCTCACAGACCTAGTCCTCTTGCCCTACCACCTATTCAACTTCTTTTACTAATGAAATCCCTGCATGCTTTGTAATTTTTTATTATCTTTTATAACCTCTCACTCCTCACTTTATCAATTTAGTCCAACATTATCTCTGCAATGAAGATTCATTCACATTGCAGCAGGTATCAGCATAGCATTCTTTTTTTTTTTTTTTTTATAACTGAATACTATTCCATTGTGTGGATATGCCACATTTTGTTTATCCATTCATCATTTTTAAAAAAGTCATTATATTTTTTAGAGGCAAGTTTTCCCTATGTTGCCCAGGCTGGCCTCAAACTCCTGGGCTCAAGCAGTTCTCCCACCTCAGCCTCTGCAGTAGCTGGGATTATGGACACGTGATTCTGTATCCAGCTCCATTCATCATTTGAGGGGCATTTGGATTATTTACACTTTTTTACTATTATGAATAATTTTTCTGTAAACATCCCTCTCCACATGTTCGTGCAGACATATATTTTAATTTCTCTTGGTATATACCTAGGAATGGGATCCTAGGTCATATTGTAACTCTATGTTTAACTTTTTGTGGAACTGCGAAACTGTTTCCAAAAAGAGTGCATTGTTACACATTCCCACTAGTAATAAATGAGGGTTTTAATTTCTCCACATTCTTGGCAAAACTTGTCATTGTCTATCTTTTTTATTATTGCCATCTTAGTGCTTGGGAATTGGTACCTTGTTATGATTTTGATTTACATTTACCTAATGATTAGTAATTTTGATGTCTTTTACTATTTTTTCCTTGCCTAATTTCTCTGGCTAGAAACTCTAGCACAATGTTCAACATAAGTGAAAAGTGTAAACATCCTTGTGTTGCTCCTGATATTTCAGTCTTTTACCATTAAGTATAATATTAGCTGTCTTTTTTTTTTTGTAGATGACTTTCACAGGTTGAGGAAGTTCACTTCCATCTTTAACGTGTTGATTATTTTTATTATGAAAGGGTGTTGGATTTTGTCAAAAGTTTATTCTATTAATATAGTATATTGCATTGATTGACTTTTATTTATTTCAACTACCTTGCATTCCTGAGATAAAGTCTACTTGGTCATGTGTACAATCCTTTTTAAAACAGAAATGTAATTGGATTATTTTTGCTAGTATTTTATTGAAGATTTTTATGACTATATTCCTGAGGGTTAGTGGTCTACAGTTTTCTTTTTTCAGAATCTCTGCCTTGTTTTTGTGTCAGGGTAATATGAGCCTAATCATACGAGTTGGAAATATTTTCCTTCTATTCTATCTTTTGGAAGAGTTTGCACAGGATTGGAGCAAGTACTTTTTTGGTAGAATTTACCAGTGAAACCATGTAAGCCTGTTTTCTTTGTTCTGGGATAATTTTTTTATTACTAATTCAGTCTATTTACTTGTTATAAATCTACTCAGATTTTTAAAAATTGATCAGTTTCAATATTTTTGAAATGTCTTTGTAAGTTATCTTATTTGTCAGAATATAATTTTTCATATTTTTCCTCAAAGTCTTTTGTTTGGTAAGATCGTTAGTAATGACTGAACTTTTATTCCTGATTTTAGAAATTTGAATTGTTATTTTCTTGGTCAATCTAGCTACAGATTTGTTAATTTTGTTAGCTTTTACAAATAAAAAAAGAAAGCTCTTTTCTTCTTACTATGCAGACTGGATAATCTCTATTGACATCTTTGAGTTCACTGATTCTTTCCTCTGCCAGCTCAAATCTGGTGCTGAAAGTTTCCAGTGAATTTTTATTTTAGTTATTGTACTTTTTAACTTCAGAATTTCTATTTGGTTGCATTTTATGGCACCTGTGTTTGTATCAATATTGCCTTGTTAGTTAGATATTATTCTCATACTTCTCTTTAATTTTTTAGATATGATTTCCTTTAGATTTTTAAACATACTTTTAATAGCTGGTTTAAAATCTGTCTAGTAAGTCCAATGTCTGGGTTTCCTAAAGGATAATTTCTATTAAGTATTAACTTGTACTTGTCTATAAGGGCCATGGTTTTCCCTTTTTGGTATATGGTGTTTTTTGTTTGTTTTTACAACTTGACATTTTAAAAAGTATATTGTAGTAACTCAGGAAATCAGATTTTTTCCTTCCCAGATTTGGTTGTTCATAATATTTGTTGTTCTTTTTGTTATTCTTGTTTGTTTATGACTTTCCTTTCCTGAATTAATTATTTAAATATGTTTTCTTTATTGTTTATGGCCACTGGAATCTCCACTCGGCTTAGTTGGACAAAAATTTCCTTAAATGTCTTGAACAAATAAGTCTTTCAGCCATTGCTAAAGGGTTTTGTGTGTATGTTGGGTTACATTTTCAATGCTCGGGCAGAGAGTTTAAAACTCTATCTTAACTTTCATGTCCTTCTTGTGCAGAGCCTCAAGGTCAGCCAGAGATGTGACATTAGAGCCTTTTTAAGTTTTCGGCAGCAGGTGTGCAGCCCTACACATGTGCATGCCTTCTTAGATTTCCAGGAAAATGTCAGAGCTTTTCAAACCCTCCATGGACCTCTAATTTCCCAGCTTTTTGTTTTAAGTTTTTTGGTCAGTTTCTTATTTGCTCCAGCTGTTATGATTTCAGGCAGCTGTGATCTCAAACAATTGCCATTGATTATTTTCAACATAAGTCTTTGGAAAAAGTCTGTTCTCAGTGAGTAAAAGCTGAGTCAGGACAAATAAAAGCAAGCCCTGTGAGTGGGTATTTCCAAGGAACTTCTAGGCAGTTCTAACAATCAAAATTCTCTGGAGATGGGGCTTGTGGGTCACCTCCTGTGTCTGCTCAGCTACTGGTTTTCATGGTTATCATGGTTACAAGACTGATGGTTTTCAAGGCTAACATGCAGCAAGGGAGAGGGTGATGGGAATAGTTTGGGTTATAATACCACGGAGCTTACTGTTCTTGCTGTGACCTAACAGTTGTTCTTGAATAAAGACTGCTAGAATTTTTGCAAGGCTTGATTAATATCCACAGTTTTTAAAAAGTTTATTTTGACCATTGTTGCCAATATTCTCATTTTTATATGGAGGTAAATAATTTTGGAGGTCCTTACTCTTATATTCTTACGGTATTCTCTCTATTGATACATATTAACAGCTTAGGTAAATTTACAAACATCAGACAATTCTAAATAAATTATAAATAAATCTCTGGTCATGTCAATACTACTTCTGGTGGTGAGAGAATATAAATAAATAGCAACATAAACTAACAAACTCAAAAGTTAACTGATAAGAATAGCTAATATTTAAAAATCTCTCTCACCACAGTAATGGCTACTTTGAGGATTCTTGTTTTAGGAAATATAATTGGGAGTTTTTATTTGTCCTCAGTTCTTTGAATAAGAAAAGTCCACACAATCAACCACAGCTTTAGAAAAATACTGACACCTTATTATTTTAAGCTTACCTTGGTTCCTGCTGGACATATCTTCTTATTTGTCTATTGACTAGTTTTTCTTGAGTCATGATTTTTAGTTGTTAAATGAATTTACTAACATATCAGTATCAGTTTCTGGTACAAGTAAGAGCTGTACAAATATGTAGCCAGCAGGAGATATTTCAATTTTGGATTCAAGTGAGGGACATCTAGGAGGCACAGTGTAAGAGACTCAGAAGAATCAAAGAAAGGTGCACATATGAAATTAAAAATCATGTCTAACCCAGAGTAGGTATGAAACAAATGATATTGCTAACCAGCAAGGGAAGAAGAAGCTTATTGTAAGCTTTTGTCTAATTCCTCCCTTGATTCTTAACAATTACTTTTTCATTGTCATAGTTCAAAAATGTGTATGTGCCTTGTAAGTTTATCTTAACCAAATCGAAATGCATGAATAGATTTCTAGAAACAAGTTGCTAGAAGATATCCCTCAATGTTATTTTAAATTGGCTATCAATAATTCCAGGGCGACTCCTAAGCCCTGCTGAAGAAGCTAAAGAGTAATAATGTCAAATACTTATAAAAATGTAATTAACTATAACCTGTGATACAGTCATATCAAAACTGCTAAGGTTTGGAAATGCAGGTGCATTTTGATCCAGCAGTATCTAGGAGAGTGAGCACACTCTGACTCTACTAAAGTTAGTCATTCATTGTTATGGCTGGCTTCACTTGTTTATGATTCTATTGGAGCACATTTGTCACATGACCATTATGTGATGACAATAACCTTTAAAATAATTCAGCTTCATTACTCATTGAATATGTTTTCCAAATGGATTTTTTTATGGGGCAGACAATCCCACACAGCTTAAAAAGACAATCTTATCAAATATATCTGCTCTTTTAAATTAAGATATAGGCATTCTGAAATATGTCTCTCATTGCGAATATGGCTGACATCAGTCTTTATTTTGACTTTTTTCCACCCAACCAAACTCAAATTTATAAGTGAATCAATTCTATTGTGTTCTTTATCTGTGTATGAGACCCCATATACATGTTAACCTCATCACATAATCACCTGACTTTTCAGTAGAAATTTATTAAGTGACTACAATGTGACGTAGAGACCTGAAAGCCTGAACTGGACTCATCTGTGGGCCTTTCTGATCACTGATTTTTCCATCTCTATCATCCTCCTGTCCCACCCAATTCCTGTTCTCCATGAAAACCCACCTCTCCGTTCATCATTCAAATATAAAATTGTCACTTGGCCAACATAGTTCTTAAAAATTTCACCAACCTTCATTACTCTTCCAACTTCACATGACTTGAGCTCTTGTTAGAATTGCTTTCAATTCATAAACGTTTGCCCATCTAAAAATTAGAGCTCAATTTTTGCCATTCAACTCAGAAACTTGGTTTATTTGTGCTTGAGCTTATTATTTTGTGTTATATTTACTCTTAAGATGGATTCTGTAGTGTATCATTTTAGCCTAGAATTTAATAAACAATTATAAAAATTAAACATTAAAATGACACTTTACTACACGAGTAATTGCAGGAGTGAAGGAAGCCATCCTGGGATGGGAGCCCACAGCTCCACATAGCTGTGTCTCTGGTATATCTTAGCCTTTAATAAAAGAGTTTTAATGCATCATCCTGCTTATCTGTGTGTTCACAGGAGTGTGAAAGACTATCATTTGCAGCATAAAGTAAGCTGTGGCATCACAACAGTAAAAAATGGTGACTCTCATCTATTTTTACTTGAGGAGAAGGCTTGAGAACACATAGAAATAGAACATGGAAGAGAAAGAAAAGGCCAAAAGCAAAGTTTAAATTGTTTCCAATTTGGATCAGCAGAAGGGAATGCCCCACATAGAGCTAGGAGGCATTGACCTTGCAGTTCCAGCAACTGCACCCATAGATGTGGCAAGATGGTCCAGGACAAGGCCGCAGTTGGCACAAATGGAGCTGTGAACTAAATTAAGGAAGCAGAAAGATACATTAAGAAAGCAAGATAAGAACCTAATCGCATCTTTCTGGGAAGAAAGAGAAAGATATTGTTAATAGAATAGATTGGGGAGAAAGGACAAAAGTACAAAGAAATATCCTGAAGAGTAGTCAAGTTACCTTTAAATACAAACTTAAGAAATCTAGCTGTATGGGATAAATTTGGCCAACTGGGTTAAGAGTTCCTTTACTTTGCTACCATATTAGCTTTATCCTCTCTGATCTATAAAACAGTCCATTAAATAGGACGAAGCCCTTTATTTTTTTAAGGCATAAGAAAAATTTTAACTTAAGAAAGTGTATTTTTAATGGTCCAAACTATTCTTTCTTTATATTAAAATGGTAAATGAAATAAATGAATTCTGAACTGAAACTCAGAGTTCTTCTCTCATTGTTAGCAAACCAATGCCATTTTCAGAATGAGGCAAAGTAAGGATAGAGAAAAATCTGATCTTCCCTACGTTTCCATCTAATTGTAAATTCCAAAGCACCATTTCCTGAATTTCATTCTGAGTGGTCAGAGGAAGAGTGCAACTGTAACCAGAGTGCCGGGGAGGCCTGAATGATATTATTTCATTTAGGATGACAGTGGCCACCTGAGCAAACAGACAACCAAAAATTGGGCCTGGTTTGAAACAACATAGCTTCTCCGCAGACACTTAGCCTCCTGGTAAGCCAGCTACTTATTAGACAGAATCTCACAGCTCTGGCATCTATTTTCAAAGATTTCATCAATTCAAAAACAGGGGAAAACACAAATTCTCAGACACACAAAATAAACTTTAACACACTAAAGGGCATCGATTTCCTTTTACCTGCAATGCTTATGCTTTTGAGTAAAGCATTCTGAGTATGAAAGGGAGTACATCATAGAAACAGTGGGGTAGAATGATTTTCACCACAGTAGAGTGAAGTTTATCTCATACTGAAGAGCATTCAAAATAGAACGGACTATACATGTGCAAAATGGACATTTTATCAGGTTTCTCCTTCTTCACAATTGTATCTTCCCAAGCTTGAATGTATAGGCTTAAGTTTCATAGTGTAATTACCAGGTTTAATATCAGAGACGAGAGCAGCTTTGGTTTTTAGAGTGTGTTTGGTGTTTATTCAAGGGAAGCAATCTCCAATGCAGTTTCATTTTCTTTTCATTTTCTCTGGGGAGGGAAGAGGGGGATGAATACTGATATTTATGGAGTTTAAGGGTCTGGCAGTACTGGGAACTGCAGCGCTTTGTTTATCCAGAGTCCAGTTTCAACCCAGAGGGTGCCAATGCAAACTTCTCCAGACCACCACGCCAAAAATGTCTGCCCTGTCTTGGAGGAGCTGCCTCCCCAAGCAAGGAGAGCTACTCAGAGCCAGCTCAGTTTGAAGCTGAACCAAGAAGAAAGCCCAAGCACTAAACCATGCTGTCTCAAGCACAGCAGTTTAAAAATATGCTTTTTATCAGATTTTTCTCATACTTTGCCTCATATTTTTTATCACAGCAGGAGCTTGCCATCACCAGCCAAGCTGATTGACTGTGTCCTATACCAGTATCCGCCTTTGATATTCATGTCTTCAGGAAAGCTGCATCCCTTTCGCTTACACTCTTGCTGGGGTCTCTTTATGCACCCACTATTACTACAGTTACAGCATCTGTCCTCCAACTGCGAAGGAAGATTTAGCTCATCAGGATCACCTGCGTATCTACTAACTGTGGGTGCTGTCAGAAATGTAGTCTCGTCAGCACTTTCTCTCCATTCTTAAGACATTATATCTCCTCAGTCCTTGCAGCTCTTCTCACAGCTGGAAATTCCTGATTTTCAGTACAATTTGCTTCTTCCTCTTCATATTGCTTAGTATCGGGGCCAACTTTTAAAGGCAGTTCTTAATGAACCTATAACCAGTGTGTTAAATATGTTAGTTGAATTTTTCCGTAAAGCTAAGTTAATATAACATGATTGTTTTCTTATGCACACTGTGGGGAGTAAGGAAGGTAGGGGGTAGGAAAAGTGGGGGTGTGTAATTGACATAGTTGGTATATTGCCAAATTCACCCACCTTTAAGGACCCCCCCACCCAACAGTGAGCTGATGGCCTTCAGGTTAGCTGAGCTTTCTAAAATAAGCAGTTCATCTATGGACTGAAGTCAAGAACTCAAACATCAAGCACAGGTCTTTGAGAAAAGCTGCCATGCTTGGAAAAGCTGACTTTTCTGTTGCTGATTGAAGTTAACTCTTAACAGCTAGCATGGACAAACTTCAAAGTTGAACTGTGTGCTTGCTGCTTCCTCTCCTAGAATTCCTGTCGTTACAAAATTATGTAAGATCAACACAAAACTATCTGTGATGTTGATCAAATGCAATAAAAAATGATATAGCCATATTTAAGTTTCTGTAACTTGTATGGTCTGTGGAACTTTATATAGTGCCTAGTTTGCAGCAGATTCTCAAGTTTTGGAGATTTTCTGGGTATTCCTTTTTTTTAAATAATATTATCTTTGCATAAGATAGTATTATTATTTTTTTATAGTTTTTTTTAAATTTTATTTTACTTTAGGTTCTGGGGTACATGTGCAGGTCATGCAGGGTTGTTGCATAGGTGCATACTATATCCAGCATTTCTCCCCATGTTATCCCTCCCCACCCTTCCCACCCCCTGCTGTCCCTCCTCTAGCCCCCCCACCACTGCCCCCAGTATGTGGTGCTCCTCTCCCTGAGTCCACGTGTTCTCATTGTTCAACACCCGCCTATGAGTGAGAACAGGCAGTGTTTGGTTTTCTGTTCTTGTGTCAGTTTCCTGAGAATGATGGTTTCCAGATTCATCCAAGTCCCTACAAAGGACACGAACTCATCGTTTTTTACGGCTGCATAGTATTCCATGGTGTATATGTGCCACATTTTCTTTGTCCAGTCTATCACTGATGGGTATTTGGGTTGGTTCCAGGTCTTTGCTATTGTAAACAGGGCTGCAATGAACATACGTGTGCATGTGTCTTTATAGTAGAATGATTTATAGTTCTTTGGGTATATACCCAGTAATGAGATTGCTGGGTCAAATGGAATTTCTATTTCTAGATCCTTGAGAAATCACCACACTGTCATCCACAATGGTTGAACTGATTTACATTCCCACCAACTGTGTAAGTGTGTTCCTATTTCCCTACATCCTCTCCAGCATCTTTGTGATCTCCCTGTTTAGTTCTGTGAGAGCTGGCAAACATTGTCAGTAGCTTTAGTAGTCAATTTAAATTCAAACCTTCAAAGCTGTGAAGTGGAAAGATAGTATCCAAAAAATTTTTTTTAATGAGAAATCAAGTAAAATATATTAAGTTAAAATCCCAGATTCTGGATACAGACTACTTGTGGTTTGGTTTTAGCTGTTTATTTACTAGCTATACAATGTTGGACATGTTATCTTAACCTTTCTGTGACTCAGTTTCTCATCTGTACAATTGGAGATAATAATAGTAGTTACTCATTGCATTAGAATGAAAATTAATCGAGTTGATGTCTATACATGGTTTAGTGTTTTGCATACAATAAGCGCATTTATTAAATAAAATACTCTCAGGATGTGGTCATTGATTAGTGAGTATTACTTCCTGCTCAGATTCAAAAGCACCGTAGATGGAAAGAATACATACATTCACATAGTTAATAGATTTAGTTACTAATGCATTAACAATAAATCCATTTAACTACAAAGTATATCAGTACTGTGGTAAATATTCAAATTAAAATAAAGTATTGGAAACTGAGCATTTACAGCCTTGGCACTGATATTGTTTTTTTAAAACTGGATTAAGTTTGCAGACAAATGAACAAAGATTTTGAATTCCAACTCTGACATTTACAAACTATATAATTAAGATTTCTACTGTCTACTTTTGTTACCTATAAAATGGGTTTTTATATAACCTGATGCATCAGGCTTATGTTGAGGACTAAAGAAATTAATATCTAGAAAGTGTTTAGCACAGTATCCAACGCAATAAAGTAACCACACAATAATATAGAGAATGTTTTCTTTTCGATTAGGAGGCCATAAAACATTTTTGGCCATGAAATTTGAATATCTTCTGGGGTTATTAAAAAATAGCATTTGAAGAACACAAAAATCCCAGAAACTTTAAAGATTTAAAGCAAAGACTAGATTTAAAGATTAAAGCTTTAAACTTGTTTTTCGTTTGTGGTATAGTTTTGGGCTTGTAGCTATCAAGCTATCGTACCTATGAAAAGGAAAGGTTTTTTACTTTTATGCTAAAATTTTAAAACAGAGAAGCAGCGAATATTATATGAGACGTAACAATTGCTCTTGGTTAGCAAAGCGCTATGTATTTTTCACATATTGCTAAAAATGGATGTAAAATCGGAAATTACTGAACAGGCGTGCATACCATTCTAAAAAGACGTTAAATAATTACAAGTTTCTAAGGAATTTAATCTAGAGTTTATATTTTTATTTCAGTATTTTTAGAGTCACACAAGTTATATTTCCTGTCAAAATTGACTTGTCTCCCTTCTTCAAACTCCTCACAGGGACAGAATTCAACATCATAAAATCTTAGAGTTAGAATACGCCCTATAAGTCATCGGGTCAAAGGTCCTTGTGAGGAAACTGAGGCTGAAGGAGGTGAAGGAATCGTCCCAAGGCCACAGAAATGTTTAGAGGCAAAGGTGGGCCTTTAGGATCCTGGTGCTCTGTTTGTTTAATTTAGTGGAATGAAAGAATTTTGTTAAAGTTGCTGGAGAAGTGACAACAGCCATCACTTTTAGCTTTTGTTCGCAAGGTCTGCATGTGTAAGGCTGTTTATTTCCTTTCAGATACCACATCTACAACTTGGGTACCTGTCACCAGGTGAATAATGGTGCGTAGACCGCAGCCCTCTGTGTAGGATTCCCAAACATACTGAGCATCTGGTTTTAATACCTGCTTCCATTGTGTGCATGTGTATGTGTGCATACAATTTATGCACACATATACACACATATGACACTTCTTGCTATTTTCACCTTTGGTCATTTTAACACTTACTAAATTTATAAATATGTATATAATGCACAACTTAAAGAAATTTAATACTTAGGTGCAAATATATACAATTGTTAATAATCCCAGCTGAATCCAACTTTAGTCTTCTGTTCAAATGGAAAACAACATTACAATAACTTTGAACTTAATCTTGGAGCCTGCTGGGGTAAATACACAGCTATCGAGTGTAGCATTTGGGAGCCTTCAGTTAAAGGTATTTAATCTTTCTGTGAGATTCTACTGATCTCAGTTTATAACTCATCACAAATATAGTATGACATTTCTGTGCCAGAACTATCCAACAGCTTTCCTACTACCTAACTTTCCGGCTCTACTATCTTATTTTGAGAAAGAGAAACACTGGTTTGGTTAATATATACATATAGATATTTATATATTTGTATGTATATGTATGTGTGTTATATAATATATATATAAATATATGTATATATGTGTGTGTATATACATATATGTACACATATTCAACATCACATAATCTTAGAGTTAGAAGATGCCCTATAAATCATTTGGTCAAATGTCCTTGTGAGGAAACTGAGATTGAGAGAGGTGAAGGAACCATCCCAAGGCCACGGAAATGTTCAGAGGCAAAGATGGGCTTAGAATCTGGGATCCTGGTATGTATATTGCACATCTATACATATATACACACACATATGTATACAAACAGATGTAAATATATATGCGTGTATATATGTGTATGTGTGTGTGTATATATATGTATGTGTATGTGTATGTATATGTATGTATATATGTAAAAAGAAGTTTAGTCCTTACAACAACCTTATGATGTGGATTCTGTTATTATTTATACTTTGTAGTTGGGAAGATTGAGGCACAGAAAGGGCAAGTAATTGTTCACTAAGTAACAGACGGAGACTTGAATCCAGATGTTAGGCCCCAAAGCCCACATTGTTAGCTACAGCACCTACAGGGTTTCTAATAGCTGGCTGACTCTCTAGTAGGGTCAGTCCTGTCTCCTTCCCTCTGAAATGTGGTCGGAAAATCCAACTGTTGACCAGTATTTATGGCTCCCTAACTCATCCTTAAACTTACTTAAAATTCAGAGAGCAAGCTTATTCTCTATGTAATAAATTATGCATTATTTTAATATTATATATTATTCATATTTTATATTTTGTAATACCTGTAGGTAAAATATCATGGAGTTTAAAAATGTGTATACAAACTACATATACACATATGTGGTTTTGTCAAGGATATCTTATGTTACCACTAAACTTTAGATACATATATGTTTAGGTTTTAGAAATAGTGTTTTTTGAGAGTTGAGGGTAATCATGCTACATTAAAAAAATTGAATTATATTTTCTGAAAACGGAAATAAAGAGAAAACAGTATATAATTAAATTAAACATATAAAAAGTTTGATGTAAACTATGCATAAGAAAACTATGCATAATGATTATAATATTAGGTTAGTACAAAAGTAATTGCAGTTTCGCTTTTGCTTTTAATGACAAAAACCGCAAATACTTTTGCACCAACCTAATAGTGTGATAGCAAGGTATAAAAACAAAATAGCACATTTTAATTACTATAATGATTACTTCTCTTACACAGCAAAATCATGCTTTACAATCCCCCCCCACCCCCGATTTTGTCAGTTCCCTGAATCTATAAGCATCATCATTATTAGCAGATTTTTCTATCAGGTTGGTGCAAAAAGTAATTGCTGGTTATGCCACTGAAAGTAATGGCAAAAACCGCAATTACTTTTGTACCAACTTAATATAATAATATACATAATTAGACACTCTTTGCCTATTTGCATTGACATGGACATTAGAAGACAATGTCCTAAAGTTGACAAACTAGTGTCTAGGGTGTCTTTACACGTAGGCTTTGCTGCAACAGAGAGACACTGCTCTGTGCAGCGTTCCTCCATGATGCTTCTAGGACATCCACTGTAGGCTGCCTAGAGTCACATACGGCACTGCTTCCTTCCCAGACTGTAAAAGTCATCTACCAATGGCTCTGTGTCCCCAAAGCCACAGGCCGGGGGGATTTTAGGCTATCAGTATATAGAGATGGAAGCTCTAAATAATGCCAGCATCACCTCCATGTTAGTTCCATTACCACCTTGAAGAAATAAAACTAAGCCATTGAATGTGGGATGATAAAAGCAGAATGGAAAGGACATCATGAAAATAAACACCCTAGAACCTTGTACAAATTGGAGGTCAGCCTTCTGTGTAAGAGTGGTGGTAGAGAGAAAATCGACACTAAAAGCTCTGAAAGAGAGAAGAAAAAGGATTGGGAAAAACAGTGGTTGGCATCAAGTCCACGAAGAGGGTATGAGCTGGGGACAATTGAGAATAGTTGTGGTTGTTAAGGTATGCTCTGTCCAGGAACTATGGACTTCAAGTCTCTGATCTCCCAAGCAAGAAGCTGAATATTCCATCACACTTCTTTATTGCAGAACAGGTTTGCTTCTAGCCTCCCAGAAATCTTTAAAGAGATCCTGTTGTTTCATGGGCAAGGGTTTGCAAATCTAAGCTAATCGTTAGGTAGGGTTATTGCTCTTTGATTCTCTCTGCAATCTAAAAGGATAGAAAGATGTAAAAAATGTCTAATCTTTCCAGATAGCTTACATTATTAGCTCTTTACCTTCAGAGAGAGCCTAATGAGTGAAAATACAGGTAGTGTCCAAAATCCTAAAGCTCTCCCTGCTTCAATGCCAAAGTACACACAAAATGCAATGCTTCTCTTATTTACTCACCAGGAAAGAATTCATCTTAAAATGAGAGAAAAAGCTTAAAATGCCATTGCCACCAGAAGTTGCAACAGATACATTATATTCTTACTAAAAAATTGCATATTCTTTTGCCAAAATTTCAATAAAGATGAATGCAAAAGGGAAGAAATTCAGATAACTGAGCCACTGTAATTGGCATAAGGAGGATCCTGAAAAGGTATGCTGGTTATCTTTTTTTTTTTAGGTGGAGTCTCACTCTGTCACCAGGCTAGAGTGCAGTGATGCGATCTTGGCCCACTGCAACCTCCTCCTCCCAGGTTCAAGTGATTCCCCTGCCTCAGCCTCCCAAGTAGCTGGGACTACAGGTGTGCCCTACCACGCTTGGCTAATTTTTTGTATTTTAGTAGAGACGGGGTTTAACCACGTTGGCCAGGATGGTCTCGTTCTTCTGACCTCGTGATCCACCTGCCTTGGCCTCCCAAACTGCTGGGATTACAGGCATGAGCCACTGCACCTGGCTGGTATGCTGGATACCTTAAAGAAAAACTTATCTCTTCTGCACTTTCGTCTCAGACTTCTTCCTCAAGGAGCCTGGCAAAGACAAGCCATGATCATAACCAATGTGGCAGAGAGCACTAGCCAAGGACTCAAGGACTCTCTCATCTTCCATGTGCCTCCATTTTCTCATGAGTAAAATTATGGAATTTTGGTAGAAGACTTTTAAGGTCCCTTCAAGTTTTAATATGATACTTGCTTATGGTTTATAGTGTTTTTTACTTTTATTTTTTTACCCACTGAGACCTCACTGTGTTGCCCAGACTGGTCTTGAACTCCTGGGCTGAAGTGATCCTCCCAACTCAGCCTTCACAGTAATTGGGATTGCAAGTGTGCATCACTGTGCCTGGCAGTCTGTGGTTTTCAAACATTTATTATTAGGCCAGCAGAATTATTTTATTCAACAAAATCCAACATGATAAACTAATAAATAAAAGTGCTATACTAATTAATGATGGAATTGGGAAGCTCAAACTCTGTGTTCAGCATCCTCATCTTCTCAGGTAACTCTGAGGAATCCTCAAGGGGTTTGAGGGAGAGGCCCTTAGCATTTACAGAGCCCAGGGCAAGAGGACAAATGGAGACTATTTGTCTAAATATTTAAGATAAATTGTTATAAATAAAACTAAGCAATCATTAAATAAAACATAGTCTATCCTCGACTTTGTCAAATATATCTTCATAATGATGGAGAAGACTATGTTTAAATCTAGAATTCTTGTACTCATCAGTTTGTGATGGAAAATTGTGGAATGAGAAAGACCAGCTCCTGGCTCCCTGCCCCTGGAACCCAGCCCACAGTCTCCCCAACTTTTCTTACCATTCCAAGTTCCATGCCCCACAGTGGGACTTCACATGTAATCTCTGGACACCTTACTCACAATTAGAAACACTGGCCACAATCCCGTCCACAATCTTTGCAAACTGGCCTTTCAGTACACCCTTGGGAGGTAAAATTTAAGAGAAATACTGTTCAGGTTCTGGCCATTTTTTTTTTTTTTCAGAGAAATTCAGGGTCCCAAGTACCCAGATCATGGTCTAGAAAGCAGGCACAAGCTCCTGGTGGGCATATCCCCTCAGCCCCACAGATTACAGGCTGCAAACCTATGGCAGGGGTTACAGCCACCAAGACAAAGTACTCTACAGTACAGAACCCTGGCTCAAAGCCTCTCTTGTCCAAGTCTGAGAGCAGTACTGACTAGACAGAGTTTGAAAACCATCTATGTGAGTCCTCGAGGGTCTCTTTTGAATGCATTCTGAAGGGGGTACAGTGGATCCCTAAGTCAGGTCTTTACGATCAACCTATTGTCTATGCTTCAAGGCTGCAATGTTTCAACTCCTGTCAACTTTTCAGCCTGCCAGCCTGCCCTGCCGATGTTATACTTGCTAGCCCCCACTATAGCATGAAGCAATCCCTTAAAATAAATCATATATATCTTCTATTGGTTCCTTTTCTCTGCAGAGTCCTGAAAATACACCTCAGACATTTAGTCTGAATCACATTGTTGATGTAGATATCAGAGGGCCTTCTTGATGATTGGCTCTTATTTAACAATAGATAGGAAACAACAACAAATCATGCTTGTAGGATTTGGTGAATTCACATAGGCCTAGTCCAATCATGTAAGGTATTCATTGTCATGGTGGGAAAGGCGTGGCCTTTGGAATGTGTTAGACCTGAGTTCAAACTCTCTGTTTGGCACTTACTTTGTTGTATGTCCTGGGGCTAGTTCCTGACTCCTCTGACAGTTCATTATCTAATCAGAATCATCAGAGTAATAACAACAACCTCTGAGCTAGTGAAAGGTTAAAATGAGATAAAGTATAGCAAGTACTGTAGTATAAACTTGAAGCAGAATAACAACTTCAAATAAATATAACAACACCCAATGACTGTTACCTTCAACACTGGAACCAAAGTTATTATGCTGGAAATTAGTTAACAGAGAAATACGAAAACACACATTCAGCACAAATGTAGTGACTAAGAGAATAGGTTTTGGACTTAGGCCACGGCCATTGGCGTGTTTGCTCTATCACCTCCTTCAGCAGAGATCTTGGGCTAGTTACTTCTCCGTGCACCAGATTTCTTCATTTGTAAAATCTATCTGATAGAAGTTTAATGAGAAAAGAAATGATGATGCATGTGTAGCACTGAGAACAGGGTCTTGTGCCTTATAAGCACAATATGTGTTATATATTATTATCGCCTTAGTAAATATTACTATTGTTTTTAGTTAAAGGAGCATTGCTCTGTTGCCAGGCTGGAGTGCAGTGGTGCGATCTCTGCTCACTGCAACCTCCGCCTCCCGGGTTCAAACAATTCTACTGCCTCAGCCTCCCGAGTAGCTGGGACTACAAGCATGCGCCATCATGCCCAGCTACTTTTTTGTATTTTCACTAGAGACGGGTTTTCACCATGTTGGCCAAGATGGTCTCAATCTCTTGACCTCGTGATCTGCCCGCCTCAGCCACCTAAAATCCTGGGATCAATGGATTCCCAATTAAATGGGAATCCCAATCACTGCACCCAGCCACTAATTTATTTGATGAATGTTTATTAAATACCTACAATTGTGACATGGTAAAAAGCCCCATAAACCTGCATACCTCAAGCATACCTTGGCTTTCTGTTGAAACTGCTCTCTGTAACCCAAATGTGGCAGGCAAGCAGTCCAAACCCACGCCATCTTGGCCCCTGCGACTTGTAATAAGTAATTAAGGACTGTAATTTCCACCTTACCCAGACAATGTGTAAACAAATGCTAATCTTGACTTTTGTGAACCACTTAAGTAACAATCAGAATGTCAAAAGTCCCCTGGCCCTCGGAATGTCCAGAGCCCCTCAACCTCATCTTCGTCCAGGAATCTGTGACATGGTAAAACCCCATAAAACTGTCTTATAAAACTGCATACCTCAAGCATACCTCGGCTTTCTGTTGAAACTGCTCTCTGTGCTGATATGACAGGCAAGCAGTCCAAACCCATGCCATCTTGGCTCCTGCACCTTATAATAGGTAACTAAGGTCTGTAATTCCCATCCACTACCCAGACAATGTGTAAACTAATGCTTATCTTGACTTCTGTAAACCACTTAAGTAACAATCGGAGTGACAAAAGTCCCCTGGCCCTTGGAATGTCC
>CAUYLG010001183.1:0-101011 GCA_963573385.1 Cacajao melanocephalus | reverse complement strand
CGTGTGGCTCCTCCGCCGGGAATCTCCTAGTCTGTGGGCAACAAAAATTCGTCTGAAAGTGCGGCGTCCACTCGCTCTCTGCGCTTTCACTGGGAGCTACAATCCTGAGCTGTTGTTAATCGGCCATCTGGGATCTCTCTCGAGACAGGGTTTTGTCATCTTATTTCATCTCTCGAAATGTTTAATATTTTCAACCTCCCGTTAACAAAAAAAATTAACTTTTAAACTTATGAAAAATATTAGTTGTTAAAATGTGGAAGGAGCTATGCAGATTTGCAAAATTATTTTATGGTGGTATGTGAGATTTTGTTTTTGTTTTTATTTTTTATTTATTTATTTTTTTATTGAGACAGAATCTCACTCTGTTGCCTAGGCTGGAGTGCAGTTGCACAATCTCGGCTCACCGCAACCTCCACCTCCTGGGTTCAAGCGATTCTCCTGCCTCAGCCTCCTGAGTAGCTGGGATTTCAAGTGCACACCACTATGTCTGGCTAATTTTTTTGTGTTTTTAATGGAGACAGGGTTTTGCCATGTCAGCCTGGCTGGTCTTGAACTTCTGACCTCAGGTGATCCATCCGCCTGAGCCTCCCAAAGTGTTGGGATTACAGGCATGAGCCATTGAGCCCAGCAACTTTTATTTTAATTGACAACAACCATTCTAAAATACAAATGTTGCTGGGCACAGTGTACTCCCAGCACTTTGGGAGGCTGAGGCGGCAGAATCACTTGAACCCAGGAGGCGGAGATTGTAGTGAGTTGAGATTACACCACTGCACTCCAGCCTGGGCAACAGAGCGAGACTCTGCCTCAGAAAAAAAATACAAATGTGATCATTTTATGGCCCCCACCCAACTGCTCTCAGGATAAACTCCAAACTTCTAACATTTCTTATTAGGCACTTGGAGGTTTGGCTAGCTCCTGTTTACCTTGCAGCCTGCCTCTTACCACTGCCCCCGTCACTCTACCCTCTAGCCATATTAAACTGATTCAATTCCATAAACATGATATGTTCTCTCTTGACGTGGGCCTTTTGCACATAAATATCTTCTATGTGGAATATTTCTGATTCCCTCCCCACAACTCTGAAGTCTTGCATTACATGTCTCCTCCTCTTGTGATCCCATAGCCCTGCCCTTTCCTCTTCATTAATACTTGCCACCTTCTACTGCTTTTATGTGTTCACTTGTGTCTGTCCACAGAAAGACCCTGACAACAGTATCGCCCCAATAGCAATGAACAAACCCAGCACTCAAATCCTGGTTTTAAATACAGCAAGAGAAACTAGGGCTTCTTAAAGAAATGGCTGATTTTGGGACCAAAAAAGAAATAAGATGACTAGGAATAACTTTTTGCACCAGAAGTAAGCAAGTGCTCAGGGAATCATGGGGACATGTCAGAAGGACACAGAAGTCAGCTTGAAAGAGCTTTTACTGGCCAAATCAAAACCAATATGTCAAAATAAACAATGATATTAAACATTATATCCACTGAATCAATTAGGAATATATCAGTCTTTGCCAATATAAACAAATGAATGATTAAATGGAGAGAAGAGAAAGTTCTTCCTTATAATGGAATGTTGACTAATAAACATAGAAGGAATGGTTGAATTAGAAAATCATTTTGGAACCATCATAAAAATAATAAATTTAGGCAGTAAGCATCAATGGATACTAAAATTAGTGGGGGAAAGATGGATGAGGGAACAGGTTTTATTTACATTGTCTCAAAGGATCTCCCCACAAAATAATTATCAATTATACAAGGAAAAAGAGTGACTTTACAATGGGGAAACATGAAGGCATGTCTTTACCCAAGTGATCAAAGTTAACATCAAGAATAAATCAACATCGCCGGGCGCGCTGGCTCACGCCTGTAATCCTAGCACTTTGGGAGGCCGAGGTGGGTGGATCATCTGAGGTCAGGAGTTCAAGACCAGCCTGGCCATCATGGTGAAACCCATCTTTTAAAAAAAATTTAAAAATTAAAAAAAAAAAGAAGAAGAAATCAACATCATGTGTCACTTGATGGATACAGTGAGATGTGCACAGTATTATTTTAGTAGTGTCTTGCTTGAAATGCATAACCTGAATTTAATCATGTATAAACATTAGACAAAACCAAATGGAGGCACAGTCCATAAAATAGCTAGTCTGTAATTGTTCCACTCATCTGTGGCTATATAACAACCCCCAACCTAATGGCTTAAAACTACAACACTATTTTGCTGCTATTTGGGCAGGCTTCAGCAGGGGGCAGCTTTTCGTCACCCTGTTGTGTCAGCTGGCACAGCACAAAGCCCAACACCACTAGGCCTTAGCTAGAGTAGCTCAAGGGCTGGAAGCTGGAATCATCTGAAGGCTTTCTAACTCACATCTCTGATACCTCAAACAGCTGAGGACACTCAAACACCTGAGGGCTAGAACTGTTGTAGTCTTCCTGGCATCTCTTCCTCTATGTGGTCTATCACAGCTACTTCAGGTTAACTGGATTTCCTATATGTCAGCTCAGGACTCCCAAGGAGAGTGTAGGGGTGGGTGGTGAGGGGTGGGCAGTGAGATATCAAGCACTAGGTAGAAGCTGTGTGGTGTTTTCTAGCCTTAGAAATTACACAGGTTTACTTCCCTACATTCTATTCATTGAATGTATCACAAGACCCACCCAGATTTAAGGAAGAACATGTGGAACTAAAAACATGGTGCAATGCTTGGAAAATAAAATTAGCCACAGTAGGCCAGATGTGTTGCCTCACAGCTGTAATCTTAGCAGTTTGGGAGGCCCAGGCAGGTAGATCACTTGAGGTCAGGAGTTTGAGACCAACCTGGCCAGCATGGTGAAACCCCATCTCTACTAAAAATATAAAAATTAGCTGGGCGTGATGGCGCACACCTGTAGTTCCAGCTACTTGGGAGGCTGAGGTACAAGAATTACTTGAACCCAGGAGCCAGAGGTTGCAGTGAGCTGAGATGGTACCACTGCACTCCAGCCTGGGTGACAGAACGAGACTCTTTCTCAAAAAAATTAATAATAATAATAAATGATTTTTATAAAAATAATCCTCACTAGAGTCCTATATAATGGATAATATTATTGTACTTTTTTTTTTCTTCTTAGAGGGAGTTTTGCTCTTGTCACCCAGGCTGGAATGCAATGGCACCATCTCAGCTCACTGCAACCTCCGCCTCCCGGGTTCGAGCAATTCTCCTGCTTCAGCCTCCTGGGTAGCATAGCTGGGATTACAGGCTTGCACTACTATTCCTGGCTAATTGTGTATTTTTAGTTGAGATGGTGTTTTATCATGTTAGCCAAGCTAGTCTTGAACGCCTGACCTCAGGTGACACACCCTCCTCGGCTTCTCAAAGTGCTAGAATTACAGGAGTAAACCACCATGACTGGCCTAGATTTTATAAGCTTATCACCCTTTTATGATTGAGAAAACAGAGAAATTAGCCTGAGCCCACATAGGTAGTAAACCACAGAACTGAGATTCAAACCAAGCTAACTGGTTCTAGCTTTTATATTGTTTGTTAAACATTCAAAATATACTTAACCAAAGAATCTCTAAAGGCACAAGCATTACTGGGAAATTTTTCATTTTCTTTTCTTTTTTTTTTAGATGGAATCTCACTCTATAGCCCTGGCTGTAGTGCAGTGGCACAATCTTGGCTCACTGCAACCTCTGCCTCCCCAGCTCAAGCAATTTTCCTTCCTCAGCCTCCCAGGTAGCTTGAATTTCAGGCACCTGCCATCAAGCCAGGCTAATTTTTTGTATTTTTAGTAGACGTGGGTTTCACCACGTTGGCCAGGCTAGTCCCAAACTCCTAACCTCAGATAATCCCCGCCTACCCCACCTTGGCCTCCCAAAGTGCTAGGATGACCTCAGGCCACCACACTTAGACTGAAATTAGATCTTAAAAATGCTTTCTGTTGGCTGGTGTGGTGGCTCACGCCTATAATTCCAGTACTTTGGGAGGCTGAGCCGAGTGAATCACAACGTCAGGAGTTTAAGACCAGCCTGGCCAACATGTTGAAACTCTGTCTTTGCTAAAAATACAAAAATAAGCTGGGTGTGGTGGCATGCCTATAATCCCAGCTACTCATTGCACCCCTGCTCTGGGCAACAGAGCAAGACCCCATCTTGGGAAAAAAAAAGGGGGGGTGGGGGAGCTATACTCTAATGTGTAGATGACATTTTATTTAAGTCTCACTGAAGAGGACTCAAATAAAAATACCATTCAAGTCCTAAGCTTCCGGTTAAAAAGAGGGTCTCTCCATCCAAGGCCTAGATTTCTTTTCTTTTTTTGAGACAGAGTCTCACTCTTGTTGCCCAGGCTGGAGTGCAATGGCGTGATCTCGGCTCACTGAGATCTCCGCCTCCCAAGTTCAAGCAATTCTCCTGCCTCAGCCTCCCGAATAGCTGGGATTACAGGCATGTGCCACCACGCCTGGCAAATTTTGTATTTTTAGTAGAGATGGGGTTTCACCATGTTGGGCAGGCTGGTCTCAAACTCCTGACCTCAGGTGATCCACCAGCCCTGGCCTCCCTAAGTGTTGGGATTACAGGCATGAGCCACAGCGCCCAGCCTCTTCTGTTTTTTGTTTGTTTGTTTGTTTGTTTTTGAGACAGAGTGTGGCTCTGCCACCCAGGCTGGAGTGCAGTGGTGTGATCTTGGCCTACTGCAACCTGCCTTGCCCTAGTTCAACCGATTCTCCTACTTTAGCCTCTGGAGTAGCTGGGACTACAGGCATACACCACCTCACCAAGCTAATTTTTTGTATTTTTAGTAGAGACAGGGTTTCACCATGTTGCCCAGGCTGGTGTCAAACTCCTGACCTCAGGTGATTCTCCCGCCTCAGCCTCCCAAAGTGCTCGGATTACAGGCATGGGCCACTGCACCCAGCTTCAAGACCCAGATTTCTAAACTTAAATATCTGGAATACATCCTAAACCCAGGAAACTGAACCTTGTCCATCAGACAAAAAGACTATCTTAAAAAACAGAACTTTAACAAACAAAAAAACTCAGAACTTTCCTGAATATGGCAGGATTTTACAGAATTTGGATCCCAGGATTTGGGCTCATTGCTAAGCAGTTATATGAGGCCCTAAGAGGGCCAGAGCATGGCCTTAAATGGTCAAAAAAAGAGGTTTTACCTTCTAGCTGAACAAGGAGGGGTCTGCAGAATAATAAACCACACCTGTTGTTCTTACATTAACAACTCAGGATTAAACTACAAATTCAAAATATTTACCAACAGGCTACCTGGCTACATAATTTCAATAGCTCCACTACTCAACCCATCTGGGACTTCATCAAAGGATACCTACCAAGTGTGACATAGTTCCTACCTTTCCTAGGACCTTTAATAACTATATTATTACTACTAATCTTTGGTCTTTGCTTGTTTAACCTCCTTGTAAAGTCTGTGTCTTCTAGGTTGCAGCAGTTCAATGCCAAAATAATGGTCATACAAAGATTGCAGCCAGTGCCTACCTCATATTCAGACTCTCCTGATGATCCACCCTTGGGACCCTCAGACCAAGCAGCCAGAGATTTCCATACCCTTGATAGGCAGGGCCAATGTCCCATTCAAATACATTTGATTGACCTCCTCCCTCATCAATCCTGAAAAATAAAAAGTAGTCATCTCTGAGGGTGGAAAATGAGACAAGAACAATACAGGGTGGTTGCAGAAAAATTACAAAATATTCCAGGCAGCAGTTTCACATAAGTAACCAGGAAAAAAAGTGTTAAAATAGCTGCATAATGTAGAGGCTGATAAGACTCTAAAACCAGGTGTGGGCCAAACTTGCTAAGACCAACAGGACACAACATGGCCCTGCGTTTGATCTAGGTTTCACCTAGGACCTAATTATATACTTATTAACTTGCTAAGTCACACACCCATCAGTGCCATGACAGTCCCACATTTAGTTAAAAACTGGATGGCACCACAGTTCTGAGAAATCTCCACCTTTTTCCAGGGTTCTTCATGAGTATTCCATTCCTTGGTTAAAGAAATTCATAAAGATAAAAACCTCAAATTGGGCTGTGTGTCTCCCAAGTATGTTCACACTCCCTTTTCTTATATGTGTAATTTTCTCTTTGCAATAAACCTCCACATTTTTGTAACTGCTCAATGGGTTCATCTTGCTCACTGCCTAAACAGAACCAATTTATCAAGACAAGAATTGCAATAGAAAGAGTAATTAACGCAGAGCCGGCAGTGTGGGAGACCAGAGTTTTATTATTCAAATCAGTCTCCCTAAGCATTCAGGGATCAGAGTTTTGGATGTTTTTTTTCTTACCAAAATCAGGTAGAATAAAGGATCAGAGTTTTTAAGGACAAATTAGTGGGTGGGGGAAGCCAGTGAGCCTCGAGTGCTGATTGTCAGATCAGAGATGAAACTGTAGGGAGTCCAACCTGTCTTCTTGCACTTCTTGCCCTGGATGGGGGCCACAAGATCAGATGAGGCAGTTTATCCATCTGGGTGGTGCCAGCTGAAGCTGATCCATTGAGGACAGGGTCTTCAAAATATCTCAAGTGCTGGCCTTAGGTTTTATCTAGCTAGCTAGCTAGCTATTTATTTCTTTGAGATGGAGTTTTGCTCTTGTTGCCCAGGCTGGAATGCAATGTCGTGATACTGGCTCACAGCAATCTCTGCTTCCCAGGTTCAAGCGATTCTCCTGCTTCAGCCTCCTGAGTAGCTGGAATTACAGGCACGCACCACCACACCCAGCTATTTTTTTTGTATTTGTGGTGGAGACGGAGTTTTTCCATGTTGGTCAGGCTGGTCTCCAACTCCAAACCTCTGGTGAGCAGCCTGCCTCAGCCTCTCAAAGTGCTAGGATTACAGGTGTGAGCCACCACGTCTGGACTATAATAGTGATTTTTATCCCCAGGAGCAATTTGGGAAGAGTCAGAATCTTGTATCCTCCAGCTGCATGACTCGTAAATCACAATTTATAATCTTTTGACTAATTTGTTAGGCCTACAAAGGTAGTCTACTCCCCAGACAAGAAGGGGATTTGTTTTGGGAAAGGGCTGTTACCATCTCTGCTTCAAACTATAAACTATAAACTAAGTTCCTCCCAAAGCTAGTTTGGCCAACACCCAGGAATGAACTAGGACAGCTTGGAGATCAGAGGCAGGATGGAGTTGGTCAGGTCAGATCCCTTTCACTGTCTCAGTAATAATCTTGCAGTGATGGTTTCACTTTTATTATTCCCCAACTAATCCTTGAATTCCTTCTTGGGAAGATGTCAAGAGCCTGTACACTGTCTGGGGCTGAGGCCCCACTGGCATTTGGGGACCTCCCCTAACCCACAGATATCAATAAGACCTAACAATCCTATTCCTAGTTATTTACCCAAGAGAGATGAAAAGATAGGTTTACACAAAAACCGGTATCTAAATGTTTATAGTGACATTATTCATAACCACAAAAAATGGGAAACAATCCAGATGTTCTTCAACTGGTCAGTAGATAAACACCCTATGGTACATCCATACAATGGAGTATTACTGGGTAGAAAAAGGAGGTGAGGGATGTGAGACAACAACATCAATGAATCTCAGTACATTATGACTAAAAGAAGACACACTCAAAGGCTACATTTTGTATGATTCCATTTACATGACATTTTGGAAAAGGCAAAGCTATAGGGAGAAAAAATAGATCAGTGGTTACCAGAGGTTGGGGAAGTTGACGTCAGATGGGGACAAAGGTATGTAGTCTTTGGAGTTGACAGACCTATCTCAACTGTGGTGGTGGTTCTATAACTATGTATTTGTTAACACTCATAGAACCGGGGTGATGGGTGCACCAAAATCTCAGAAATCACCACTATAGAACTTATTCATGTAACCAAACACCACTCACTCCCCCAAAAGCCTAGGAAAAAAAAAACATTTTTTTGAGACTGAGTCTCGCCCTGTAGCCCAGGCTGGAGTGTAGTGGCGTGATCTTGGCTCACTGCAACCTCCATCGCCTGGGTTCAAGCAATCCTCTTGCCTCAGCCTCTCAAGTACCTGGGATTATAGGTGTGCGCCACTATGCTCAGCTAATGTATGTTTGTTTGTTTGTTCTTGAGACAGAGTCTTACTCTGTCACCCAGGCTGGAGTACAGTGCTGTGATCTCAGCTCACAGCAACCTCTGTCTCCCTCGTTCAAGCAATTCTCCTGCCTCAACCTTCCAAGTAGCTGGGACTACAGGCACCCACCACCAAGCCCAGCTAATTTTTTTTTTTGTATTTTTAGTACATATGGGGTTTCACTATGTTGGCTAGGCTGGTGTTGAACTCCTGACCTCATGATCCACCTGCCTTGGCCTCCCAAAGTGCTGGGATTACAGGTGTGAGCCACCATGCCTAGCCTAAACCTATGGAAATTTAAAAAACAAAACAAATCCAAAAACCTCATAGGGCCAGGCATGGTTGCTTACATCTGCAATCCCAGCAGTTTGGGAGGCCAAAGCAGGCAGATTACTTGAGATCAAGAGTTCAAGACCAGCTTGGCCAATATGGCAAAACCCCATCTCCACTAAATATACCGAAATTAGCTTGGTGTCGTGGCCCAGCTACTCAGGAAGCTGAGGCACGAGAATTGCTTGAACCTAGGAGATGGAAGTTGCAGTGAGCCAAGATCACACCACTGTACTCCACCCTAGGCAACAGAGCAAGACTCTTGTCTCAAAAGAAGACAAAAGGCCAGGCACGGTGGCTCACACCTGTAATTCTAGCACTTTGGGAGGCCAAAGCGAGTAAAGGTCAGGAGTTGGAGACCAGCCTGGCTAACATGGTGAAACCCAGTCTCTACCAAAAATACAAAATCTGTCATGTGTGGTGGCAGGTACCTGTAATCCCAGCTACTCAGGAGGCTGAGGCAGGAGATTCGCCTGAACCCGGGAGGTGAAGGTTGCAGTGAGCCCAGATCACGCCACTGCACTCCAGCCTGGGCAACAGATCAAGACTCTGTCTCAAAAACAAAACAAAACAAACCTCATAGAACCATACACTAAAAAGGGCCAGTGTTGCTAGATATAAATTATACCTCAATAAACCTGATTCCCACCTCAAAAATAAACAATTTTAAAATTCTGAGGAATATGTAGAAGACACAGTTCAGATCTTAGTGAATGACTGGAAAACCAGAGAAGAAATCTACAATCAGACATAGGTATACGAAGGGTCCACTAGATGGTAGTATTAATTTTTGTAATAGAGCCTAGGAAAAACTTGAAGCAAAGACATCACAGCCGTGGCAGGGGAGTAGTTTTTTTGAAAAATGTTCTTGAAGTTTATTGCTGTAATTCCTGATGTCTAGTATTATGTTGCCTTGATTTTTGTGTTTTTGCTAAGCTGGGTGTCCTGGTCTTCCACTGATTCTGGGAGGCCATCAATATCCTTCCAGTAAAATTCTGTTTTTATTTTGCTTCTAAAACAGACTAGCAGTATTAATAGCAGCGGTTAACCAATTTGTTTGTTTTGCAAAGAAAAGGGGAAATTATATTAACCGAAGTGAGTTAGGGGAATTGAAAATGCAAAAAAATAAAAAATAAAAACAGCTATTCATGACAGTATGGGCTGAAGGTCCCATGTAGTATCAGTTTTGTTTTCATAGTGATAGTGACATTTGTTCCACATTTGCTGAAGGACACTGAGGGCCTGGTGGGGGTGGGTTCCCAGGTTTGTAGAGAAATATTTCAGTTTGTGTTGGAAGGACACTACCACTAAGTCTTCTGAGAAGACAACAATTTGGGCATGGCCTAGCTGTGAATACTTGTCTCTACTCTTCATTTAGCATTAGTAGGGGGGCTCAACTTGGGGCTGGAGGGTTCTCTTCCAAGATAGCTCACACACATGACTGGCAATTTGGTGCTGTTGATTGGGAGCTCAGTCAGTGCTGCAAGCTGCAGGCCTTAGTTCCTTTCCACATAGTTTTTCCCTTAGTCCATGGGACTCAGTTCCAGGAGTGAGTGTCTCAAGGGAAAGTGAAAACTTTCAGCTTCTTAAGACCTTGGCCTAGAAATTAGCCCAGCAACACCTCAGCTGTATTCTGTTGGTCAGTCATGTGTAAATTCAAGGGAAGGGGACCAGGCGTGGTGGCTCACTCCTGTAATCACAGCACTTTGGGAGGCCTAGTTGGTTGGTCACTTGAGGTCAGGAGTTCAAGACCAGCTTGGACAAAATGGTGAGACACCCCCCCAGTCTCTGCTAAAAATATGAAAATTAGCCAGGTGTGGTAGTGTACACCTGTAGTCCCAGCTTCTTGGGAGGCTGAGATGGGAGAACTGCTTGAACCTGGGAGGTAGAGGTTGCAGTGAGCTGAGATTGTGCCTCTGCTCTACTGCGCTCCAGCCTGTATGACAGAGTGAGACCCCGTCGAAAAAAAAAAAAATTCAAGGGAAGGGGTGTGGACTCTGCATCTCAAAGGGAGAAGTGATAAACAGTTTGGGAGATTCATGTGTTAAAACTGCCACTCCAGGTTCAGAGAAAACAATTTCAGTTATTTATGGATTCTCTAAAAAGCCTTGAGAGTTTTGATGTGGAATATATATTATGAATGACTGTCTGGCTTACGATGTGTAATATTGGCATTACATTACATTGCCACCTACACCTCAGTTAAACCAGGACTGTACCATATTTCAAATCAGAATTTCCTGACCCATCCCTCACCCCCAACCTGCTTTTGGTTAAAATTTAGCTCCTGGATGCGCTGTGTCTCATGCCTGTAATCCCAGCACTTTAGGAGGCAGAGGTGGGCAGATCACCTGAGGTTGAAAGTTTGAGACCAGCCTGACCAATATGGAGAAACCCATCTCTACTAAAATACAAAATTAGCCAGGCGTATGCCTGTAATCCCAGCTACCCTACAGGCTGAAGCAGGAGAATTGCTTGAACCTGGGAGGCAGAGGTTGTGGTGAGCCGAGATTGCGCCATTGTACTCCAGCCTGGGCAACAAGAGCAAAACTCCATAAAAAAAAAAAAAATTAGCTCCTAAAGAGATGACCTGACTGAGAGGGATTTGGTGTCTATTTGGTGCAGTATTAACAGTTGAATGTCAGCTCAGGATAACCCTGTAGTAGAAAAAGGCGTAAAGAATGAAAACAATCATAAATATTATAAGACATATATGGGAACTATTTTGTATTTATTTGTTTAGCCTAAACCTGTTCAGGGGAATAAATCTCAAGGATCAGTTTGGTCAATTTAGTTAACCAAGTGGCCTTCAACAAATAAATTGAGTGTTTCATCTTTTTTTTTTTTTGAGACTGAGTCTCACTCTGTCACCCAGACTGGAGTGCAGTCGTGTGATCTCAGCTTACAGCAACTACCACCTCCCAGGTTCAAGCAATTCTCCTGCCTGAGCCTAAGGAGTAGCTGGGATTATCAAGCACCCGCCACCACACCCAGCTAATTTTTGTATTTTTAGTAGAGACAGGGTTTCACCATGTTGGCCAGGCTGGTCTTGAACTCCCGACCTCAGGTAATCTGCCTGCCTTGACCTCCCAAGGTTTTGGGGTTACAGGGGTGAGCCACTACACCTGGCCTACAAGTTCCTTTTTTTTATTATTATTCTTTTTTATATATTTTTTAATTTTACATTAAGTTCTGGGATACATGTGCTAAATGTTCAGGTTTGTTACATAAGTATACATGTGCCATGGTGGTTTGCTGCACCTATCAACCCATCATCTAGGTTTTTGTTTTTTTTTTTTTTGAGACAGAGTCTCAATCCTGTCACCCAGGCTGGAGTGCAGTGGTCTGATCTCTGCTCACTGCAAGCTCCACCTCCCAGGTTCAATCGATTCTCCTACCTCAGCCTCCCGACTAATTTTTTGTATTTTTAGTAGAGACGGGAATTCATCATGTTAGCCAGGATGGCCTCCATCTCCTGACTTTGTGATCTGCCTGCCGCGGACTCCCAAAGTGCTGGGATTACAGGCGTGAGCCACAGCACCCTGCCCCACCATCTAGGTTTTAAGCCCTGCACGCATTAGATATTTGTCCTAATGCTCTCCCCTTTCCCCCCACCCTGGACAGGCCCCAGTGTGTGCTGTTCCCCTCCCTGTGTCCATGTGTTCTCACTGTTCGACTCCCACTTATGAGTGAGAACATATGGTGCATGGTTTTCTGTTCCTTTGTTAGTTTGCTGAGGATGATGATTTCCAGCTTCATCCATGTCCCTGCAAAGGACATGAACTTACTCATTTTTATGGCTGCATAGTATTACATGGTGTATACGTGCCACATTTTCTTTATCCAGTATATCACTGATGGGCATTTGGATTGGTTCTAAGTCTTTGCTATTGTAAATAGTGCTGCAATAAACATATGTATGCATGTGTCTTCATAACAGAATGATTTATAATCCTTTGGGTATATAGCCAGTAAAGGGACTGCTGGGTCAAATGGTATTTCTGGTTCTAGATCCTTGAGGAATCACCAACTGTCTTCCACAATGGTTGAACTAATTTACACTCCCACCAACAGCGTAAAAGCATTCCTATTTCTCCACATCCTCGCCATCATCTGTTGTTTCCTGACTTTTTAATGATTGCCATTCTCTTGCACTTGCATTTTAATGATTGCAAGTGCAAGAGAATGTAACGAGTCATCCAACCACCGATGTAATTAGAGTTGGTTACCAAGTGTCCCTACCAGTCTTCCACCGCGAGGGAGAAACGGACTGCAGACAAACCTAGTACCCCTTGAGCAGTTTAATTCGTACCATAAATACGTAGGCACCATAAGGCACATCCTTTTCCAGTAAGGACTTTTTCAACCCTTTTTGGGGCACAAGGCGACCTTGGATCCTGGTACAAAAACTTCGTAAACTTCAATCCTTCTTGTTTCTGATCGGCCCACGGCCCACGGCCCACGAAAGCAGCAGCATGGCACAATTCCCAGCCTAGAGTTCAGGAACTGCCTGTCATCAGCACAACCACGAAACCTCAGCGGAGGAGACTTCAGACCCCGCGTGATTACATCACTCAACCGCTAGCGCTGGCCTGTAGCAAACCGCTGTCACGTGACGGTTCGTGCCCAATGACCGAGGCCCACGCTTTCCAGACAGCCGCATGCGCTGTCACAAAGCCCGAGCTCGCTCTGCGCCGCGCCCCGCCCCGGCCGCAGGGTGCGCCTGCGTTAATCCTCCCCGAAGGTTCCGGCCGCCAAGATTGCGAGTTCCCACCAGGCATTGCTTCCGGACTTGGCCACTGGAGCGTGTCCCTGATTGGCGTGCTCTGCAGGCTGGGAAGGGACCTGTTAGAGACTGGGACCACTTCCTGAAGCGCGAGGCAGGAAGTTATATGCTTTTTATGGAGTCCTGTAGAGAAAGTGCTCTGTACTGCATTGGTAGCGGCGAGAGCTGGAGGTGTTGGGTCGGGAAACCGGCCGTTCGGTCCCGCTGCAGGTAGGAGCTGATTTCCATCGCGGCACCACGGCCCACACGTCCAGCCCCGAGCCCGGCGCGGCTGCCCGGGGGTCTCCTTCAGGCTCCTTGACGCAGTTCCAGGGGGCATCTACCCAGGCATCCTCTGGGCGAGCCAGGGGACTGGCTCCCGGCTGCAGTAAGAAGTGCCCTTGTCGCCCTGCTCCCTGCCACCATCCCGTGAACCACCGAAACCCTGGTCCAGCGCGACAGCCTTGGACCTGGGACTGGACGGATCCAAAACGCTCAGCCCCGGCCCCCCACAGACGGGACTTTGTATCGTCTCTGATATGTCGCCCACCATCTCCCACAAGGACAGCAGTCGGCAACGGCGGCCAGGGAATTTCAGCCACTCTCTGGATATGAAGAGCGGTCCTCTGCCGCCGGGCGGTTGGGATGACAGGCATCTGGACTCAGCGGGCGGGGAAGGGGACAGAGAAGTTCTTCTAGGGGATACCGGCACTGGCGACTTCATAAAAGCCCCACGGAGCTTCCGGGCCGAACTAAGCAACATTTTGCTGCTACTCTTTCTTTACGTGCTTCAGGGCATTCCCTTGGGCTTGGCGGGAAGCATCCCACTCATTTTGCAAAGCAAAAATGTTAGCTATACGGACCAAGCTTTCTTCAGTTTTGTCTTTTGGCCCTTCAGTCTCAAATTACTCTGGGCCCCGTTGGTAGATGCAGTCTACGTTAAAAACTTCGGTCGTCGCAAATCTTGGCTTGTCCCAACGCAGTATATACTAGGACTCTTCATGATATATTTATCCACTCAGGTGGACCGTTTGCTCGGAAATACCGATGGCAGAACACCCGACGTGGTTGCTCTCACTGTGACCTTCTTTGTGTTTGAATTCTTGGCCGCCACTCAGGACATTGCTGTGGATGGTTGGGCGTTAACTATGTTATCCAGGGAAAACGTGGGTTATGCTTCTACTTGCAATTCCGTGGGCCAAACAGCGGGTTACTTTTTGGGCAATGTTTTGTTTTTGGCCCTGGAATCTGCCGACTTTTGTAACAAATATTTGCGGTTTCAGCCTCAACCCAGAGGAATCATTACTCTTTCAGGTAATGTATTTAAGCTATTATGGCGTTAGGTTTATTTATCCTTTTGACAGTGTGTGACGTTGGAGGGAAGCTCATTAATTTACTGGAAATCATTTTATGGGAGATAAGGTAAGTTTTCTGTTTCGTCAAAATGAGCTTCTTTGAAGTATTAAAGCCAAATCGAATGACACTAGAGCAATCAAATGATCAGCACTCTGCATTTAACAGGAAGAGGCAAACCATCAAATAACACAGCAGAGTCCAGGGATTCATGCCCCCCACTTAATACACAAGTGCACATTTAAAAAAAGTGTGGCTCATATGGTTCACGTTTTTCCTTTTGTCTTGTTGGTTTTAGGTTTCTAGCTCTATACTTTCTGATCCATTTCTACCCCTACCTTTGTACCCAGAGTCCCTCATCTACCCTTTTAGTGAATGGAACAGGGTTTATTCGTTCAAACATTATTGAGTCAGCTAAGGGACGGGATTCTAAGGCCTCTTATGCATAAGGCAGAGTTCTGCACATAAGAAATAGGGGAGATGAACATTTTAGGAGAGTTCAGAGTTGCCAGTTAGTAAGGGCCTTTGGGAGTCAGGCGTCATGTTGCAGATAACATTTGACTTTGTTCTTGAATAAGATTCCACGAGGCCAGGAAATGGCACACCAGAATGCACAATACAAAGTGAAAGTCCACTGAGACAGGAAAGTCCAAAAAAATACAGGTCATTGCCAAAATTGTGGAACTGGGTTTGGGAAATAATGCTGAGAAAGGCTGTGACTAAATTAGTAAGATTTTATTTAATTGCTATGGGAAAGAGTTTAAAGTTTGTCCTGTAAGAAATGGAGGGTAAGTTCTACAAAATTTCCCCTTTTCTCTGCATGAATAAAACACATGTAAGTTTTTTCTATTTTTTTCTCTTTTAAATTGAGATGGTAGTGGGGGGTGGAGTTCTTACTATGTTGGCTAGGCTGGTCTTGAACTCCTGGCCTCGGGTGATTCTCCCCCTCCTCGGCCTCCCAGAGTACTGGGAGTTACAGGTATGAGGCACCCCACCTGACCCTAAGCTTTTCTGAGGTCGTTTTTATTACCATTTTTTTTTTAAACTTTTGTAACAACTAGAAAACAATTTAAATGACCAATATCGGTAATAACAATGTCAGAAATATAGTGGAATTCTTCATTCTGTTAGTGATGATGAATTTAGGGGATTCTGTTTTGAAATTTAAACAGCTAAACTTAACAGCTTCTGTGCTAGCTTGGCAATTCCCAACAGAGTAAATATCCAGGTATGTGGGTAGTGGTAGGTGTCACAACTGTACTACCCATTTCCTGCAATCTCCTGCAGTCTTACTCATTCTCACACACATCTAACCTTATGTCCACCTCCTCAAACTGCTAGTGAGCCACTATTACTGGTGAAATGATGGTGACAGTACTTTTTCCTCAGTTGTTTGGTGAGAGATACTGCTTTGTACTCAGGCAGATTTGTCTCAGTGTTCTGGGGTTCCACTCCTCCTTTATGAATATTTCACTGCTGGGGGCAGTGGCTCAGGCCTGTAATCCCAGCACTTTGGGAGGCTGAGGTGGGTGGATCACTTGGGGTCAGGAGTTCAAGACCAGCCTGGCCAACATGGCGAAACCCCGTTTTTGAAACTCCGTCTCAAAAATAAAATAAAATAAAATAAAATAAATAAAAACAAGTCATGGCTGGGCGCCGTGGCTCAGACCTGTAATCCCAGAACTTCAGTAGGAGTCTGAGGCTGGAGGACTGCTTGAACTCAGGAGGTAGAGCCAGCCTGGGAAATACAGTATCTCTACTAAAAATAAAAAAAACTGGCTGGGTGTGGTGTAGCTTGCAGCCCTAGCTACTCAGGAGGCTGAGGCAGAAGGATTGCTTCAGCCCAGGAGATTGTGGCAATAGTGAGCTATGATCCAATTATTGCACTCTAGCCTGGGCAACAGAGCACAACCCTATCTTAAGTTAATTAAAATAAAATTTTAAAAAGTCCAGGCTGGGTGCAGTGGCTTATGCCTATAATCCCAGCACTTTGGAAGACTGAGGTGGAGAGATCACCTAAGTCCAGGAGTTTGAGACCAGCCTGGCCAACATAGCAAGACCCCTTCTCTACTAAAATACAAAAATTAGCTGGAAGTTGTGGTGTTCACCTGTAATCCCAGCTACTCAGAAGGCTGAGTGGGGAGAATGGCTTGAACCCAGGAAACAGAGGTTGCAGTGAACTGAGATCACACCGCTGCACTCCAGCCTAGGCGACAGTGCAGGGCTCTGTCTCAAAAAAAAAAAAAAAATAACCAGTCAGCCTAAATTAAAATTCAGTGGCATAATTTTGATCCATTAGGGAACAGTTATGGCTAAGGGAGTATAGATATAATAACTCTTGAACTCATAACAGCATTCTCTGGAATGATGTTTTACCAATCATTCTTATATTAAGAGAAAATTCCAGTTTAGCTGATTAGCAGTTTAGTTTCCATAGCTTGTTTTTGTTTGGTTGGTTTTTGTTTTTTGTTGAGACGGAGTTTCTCTCATGTTGCCCTGACTGGAGTGTAATGGCACAATCTCCGCTCAGTTCGATCGCCGCTCACTGCAACCTCCGCCTCCTGGGTTCAAGTGATTCTCCTGCCTGAGCCTTCCAAGTAGCTGGGATTACAGGCATGCGCCACCACGCTCGGCTAATTTTGTATTTTTAGTAGAGACGGGGTTTCTCCATGTTGGTGAGGCTGGTCTCAAACTCCCGCCTTCAGGTGATCTGCCCGCCTTGGCCTCCCAAAGTGCTGGGATTATAGGTGTGAACCACTGTGCCCAACCTCCACAGCCTCTTAAACCTTGATTTATCTGAGGCTTTCTCATCGTAAGTAACATCATCTCCTTAATCATCTGTGGTGACATAAACAGCAATCCCAGGACAAAATGAAAAGCGGTCCCAGGACAAAGTGAAAATGAAAAGCATAAAAAGCAACAAACTGATGACAGTATGCATTCACAAAGTATTTCTAGGCAGTGAATTGTTATTATTATTTTTTGAGATGGAGTCTCACTCTGTTGCCCGGGCTGGCATGCAGTGGTGTGATGTCAGCTCACTGCAACCTCCACCTCTGGGGTTCAAGCTATTCTCATGCCTCAGCCTCCCAAGTAGCTGGGATTATAAGCGTGCACCACCATGCCTGGCTGATTTTTGTATTTTTGGTAGAGATGGGGTTTCATCATGTTGGCCAGGCTGGTCTTGAACTGCTGACTCAAGGGATCAGCCCACCTCAGCCTCCCAAAGTACTGGGATTACAGGTGTGAGCCACTGCTCCCGGCTATGACTTGTTATTTCGAATTTTTTTATTCTCTGGAATTTGAACTTTGTTCTGCAGGAGATTCTAAAAATAGCTTACTTTTTAATTTAACTGTTTATATCTGTAGTGGACTGCTGTTTCTGGTTCAAACATTTTAGTTGAAAGTTAGAATTCCTATAGTTTTATTCTCCTAGATGACTGAACATACCACATTTATAACATCGTTCTTTCTGGAACTTATTAATAAGATAACTAAGAAAAACCGGTGGTTTTGAGAAAGTTACAGAGTACGGAAAGAATTATATGAAGAAAATGTAATTGCTTAGGTGATTAAAGAGAAGCTAAACACTGAGGCAATGTTTAGAAAATCAGAGTATTAAAAGGATTGTGTGTGTGTGTGTGTGTGTATATATATATATATTTTTTTTTTTCTGAAATATGTTCTGGCTGGGTGTGGTGGCTCACACCTGTAATCCTAGCACTTTGGAAGGCCGAGGTGCGCAGATTGCTTGATCTCAGGAGTGTGAGACCACTCTGGGCAACATGGCAAAACCCTGTCTCTACTAAAAATACAAAAAATTAGTTAGGTGTAGTGGCACATACCTGTAATCCAGCTACTCAGGAGTTGAGGCATGCATCTGTAGAGTGGCACACATCTGTAGTGACAGCCACCTGACAGGCTGAGATAGGAAGATCATTTGAGGCTAGGAGTCTGAGGCTGCAGTGCGTTATAATAGTGTCTGTGAATAACCACTGCACTCCAGCCTGGGCAACATAGCAAGATGCATCTTTTAAAAAATATATATTCAATCTATTATCTATCTATCTATCATCTATCTAATCTAATTTATGTCTTCAGGCCAGATGTAGCCTGTAAACTGGTAGTTGAGGCCCTCTTCTCTAGCAGCAGTAGTAACAATTAGAAGTGATTAGAATAGGGAACACCGTATTTGGGTTTAGGAGCAGGGAGCAAGACAGTCTGATGCCAGAGAAGAAAACTAAAGATATTGGAGTTTATAAATCAATTTGTTTATAAATAAGCACACAGGTACAGGGGTAAATGAGAGAAAAAGTGTTGCTTTGAAAAAGTTGATGCTATAAGTATGAATCTAATTAAACTAATGGCAATAAAAACAGTATTTGTAAGACATTGATGCTTTAAATTAGAGAGCAGGACCGTTAATTCCCACCTGATGACAAATTTCTTTGTCCTGCTTTCAAAACACATAAAATATGTGACTCAAAATGCATGTTAGAATTTGGAAAAGACTAATTGGCTCACTTCTAGATAACCAGGTATTCTTATATAGGCTACAATACATTATTTTATTTATTTTATTATACTTTAAGTTCTGGGGTACATGTGCAGATTGTGCAGGATTGTTACATAGGTATACACATGCCATGGTGGTTTGCTGCATCCATCCCCTAATCATCTACATTAGGTATTTATCCTAATGTTATCCTTCCCCAATACCCCCACCCCTATAATACATTCTTTAGCATTCATGTCTAGGCTTAAAGTGTTACCCTACATTCTCAGAAAGACAAACTGTATTTTTTATTTTTTTTGAGACAGAATCTTGCTCTGTCACCCAGGCTGGAGTGTAGTGGCGCAATCTCAGCTCAGTGCAACCTCTGCCTCCTGGGTTCAAGTGATTCTCATGCCTCAGCCTTCTGAGTAGCTGGGATTACAGGCCTGCATCCCTATGCCTGGCTACTTTTTGTATGTTTAGTAGAGGCAGAGTTTCACCATGTTGGCCAGGCTGGTCTTGAACTCCTGACCCACAAGTGATCCACCCGCCTTGGACTCCCAAAGTGCTGGGATTCTAGGCATGAGCCACTGTGCCGGCCTATTTATTCTCATTAAAGTATTTCCCTATAATTTATTGAGTTAAATAAATTCTTTAGGAAGACACCAAGTTTTTTAGCCTATGTATTTGAATTTCCTTTGGCATACCACCACATGGGGGAGATGGAGGTGAGAAGGAGGAATACAAGTAGCCAGTTTAAAGAACTATGAGAAAGTATTTTTGTTCCAGACCTCATCGTTGGAGCTAAAATATGAACCTTTTTTCTCAGTGGTGTCTAGTTGATAGAAAAGAGATCTTACTTGCTGTGGGTGTATCTGAGTATCTGGATGATATAATGGAAAACATTTCTTGCTTTAGAACTAGACTGGAGTTTGAATGCCATTTCTGGCACTTTCTGCCTTGTGATTCTGTTGCATTGTATATGAAGTAGGAATAATAATGCCTATCTTGGAAAGTGATTTTGAGATTTAAATGAGATGTCCTCTGTTTTCCCCAGATCTTATAATAGGCATTCAGGTGCTAGCTACTGTACCTTTATTGGTTACTAATGAATTGTTACATGCTTTTAATTTCTGCATTCATGAGAGCACTGGACAAGATCTTGCAGCTACTTCAGGATATTTAGTCTGTTTTTAGGTCTTTGCTCAAAAATCATGTTTATGAAACTTGAACATCAGCTTTGACATCTTGATCATACATTTATATACCATGTATGCTAAAGTTGGTAAAATACACAAATCAAAATTAACCAAAATATTAATAATGAAATATTTCCATATTTTTGGTAATAGTGTGTCTTTATGGTCATTGGCATATTGAACTATAGATGTCTCTAGCATCAAAGCAGTGTTAATAAGTCTAATAAGACTACTGGCTATCATTTATTAACACTGGTCTGATTTGTGGTAATTGTGTTCATAAAACTTCTTAATGTATTTCCTAGCCTCTCTAAGGTATTGGCTTTTTCATTCTTCTGCATGTGTGAGATTTGGAAACCCTTTGAATTAGGGCTTTGTGACTGACCCATTGTCACTACTTCCTTTTTTAAAAGTATTTTCTCCTCAAAGCACAAAGAAATTAGAAATATCCTTGGCTGGGTACAGTGGCTCACACTTGTAATCCTAATAGTTTGGGAGGTTGAGGTAAGAGGATCTCTTGAGCCTAGGAGGTCAAGGCAGTAGTCAGCTATGTTTGCGCCACTGCAGTACAGCCTGGGTGACAGAGTGAGACCCTGTCTCTCAAAAAGCCTGTTTAGTTTGTTCTTATTCTTTTTTCCTTTCATATTGGTATCAAGGGATTTAAATTTTAGATCAATTGTGTTCATTAAAATTGGTAAATTTTAATTCATGCTAAACAAATTTAAAATTCTTTTGCTTAGAAAAATGGAACTCCTTAAGTCTTACATAATTGGAAAACTTTTACTTTTCACTTAACATTTATATTGAGACCATTAATTGGAATTTCTGGTCACAGTGAAAATAATAGTTTTTTTTCAGGGCTTATTAAACAGCTGGTTTAAAACAAATGATGAACAAAAACTTGCTCAATGAGAATAATGTATGTGAAACTGTAAACAATTCATTATTCGCCTCATTTTGCAGATGGAATTAAGAATGCAAAAATAGTGGACATTAGCCTCACTTATAAGGATAATGTTATTAATACATTGTTGTTCATTCCTTTTGAACCAGATTCCAAAATGCTAGAAATTATGTTAAGATGTTATTTTGTGTCAGGCGCAGTGTGATCTCACACCTGTGATCTCAGCACTTTGGGAGGCCAAAGCAGACAGATCATTTGAGGTCAGGAGTTCGAGACCAGCTTGGCCAACATAGTGAAACCCTGTCTCTACTGAAAATACAAAAATTAGCTGTGTGTGGTGGCACACATACCTGTAATCCCAGCTACCTGGGGGGCTGAGGCAGTAGATCGCTTGAAGCCAGGAGGTGGAAGTTGCAGTGAGCCCAGATCGCACCACTGCACTCCAGCCTGGGTGACAAAACAAAAAAAAGATGCTATTTTGATTATGTTTAATCATAGACTTTTATATATTACTGTGTTTTAAAATAGATATATTTGCATTTAAGAAAGTTTTGTTTTTTTTCCTTTTTTTTTGTGAGATGGAGTCTTGGTCTGTTCCCCAGGCTGGAGTACAGTGGCACGATCTTGTATCACTGCAACCTCCCCCTCCTGGGTTCAAGCAGTTCTCCTGCCTTAGCCTCCCCAGTAGCTGGGATTACAGGTACACGCCACCACACTCAGCTAATGTTTATATTTTTAATAGAGACAGGGCTTCGCCATGTTGGCCAGACTAGTCTCCTGATCTCAAGTGATCTGCCTGCCTCAGCCTCCTGAAGTGCTGGGATGACAGGCGTGAACCACCGCGCCTGGCCTATCTTAGTCTTAGAATATCTAAAATTAAGTAGAAATTTCCCATGGTGGAGAAAAGTATTCATCCTAGAATACAATTTTCCATATATGTTTAAAGTGTTTTAGGTTTATTAACAAATTAATTAATTAGGATAAGGTCTGGCTCTGTTGCCTTGGCTGGATTTCAGTGGTGCCATCAGAGTTCACTGTAACCTCCAACTCCTGACCACAAGCCATGCTCTTGCCTCAGCTTCCTGAGTAGCTGGGACTGCAGGTACTCGCCATCATGCCCATCTAATTTTTAAGTTTTTCTTTTCTTTTCTTTTCTTTTTGTAGAGACAGGGTCTTTCTCTCTTGGTCTTGAATTCCTATGCTCAAGCTATCCTCCCACCTCAGCCTCCCAAAGTGCTGGGATTACCAGCATGAGCCACCACACCTGGTCCGTTTTAGTTTCTTTAATTTGCATAATTTGAATAGCAAAGCCTTGGTTTTTGGTTAGGCTTGTGGAGATTAAATAATTAGCCAATTTGAGTAGATTCTAATTTTAACATTAATTTAAAAAATTTCTTTATGTAGGCAGTATAAAATTATGGAAAGAGTGTAAAACTCGACTTCAGGAGATTGAGATTCAAGTTCTGTCTCCTCCTCTGCCTCTTAATAATTTTACCTTTGGTAAAGATTTAACTATTCTGAGTTTCTTTTCCTCATCTGTATGTAGTAATAACACCTGCTTAGCCTATCCTGTTTGCTATGAGAATCAAATGAGATAATATATAAGAACGGAGTATTTAAATACCAAGATGAAATTGATCTAAACAAATAATGCTATTTCTCCCTCATAAGTGAGGTTCAAACTATAGTGATCATCTTCAGTGAGCACAGAGATTCAATCTAAGGAAAAACCCTGACTGAAGAATGCTCTTAATTGTTATTGAGAAAAGGTGACTACGGATGGTCATTGATCAGTTGTGCTACATAAGCCACTTAATAAAAAGTAAAAACATCTAAAATGGAGTACAATGCTGGAATGTTTGAGCTAGAATGCAAGGATTTTCTAGCCAAATCCTCTTATTTTATAGATGAAGAAACTGAGACAGGGTTATCTAATAAGTTTTGTAGTGGCAAACTAAAATGCAGTTCTCAGGGTGGTTAATGAGATACAGGTTTTGAAATTAGTTGTACTTATAAGGCGTGAAATCACAATTTTACCACTGACTTAGAATATAACTTGGACAACTTGACTTCCCTAAGCCTTAGTTTGTTCACCTGTAAATTTGGGCTAGTGGTAAGCTAATCTATTGGGTTGTTGAAGTAAAGGCGTTGATTCATGTAAAATGCTTAGCATATTTTTGTCATGTGGTGTGCACTCAATTAATGATACCTCTATTATTACTATTATTTTTAGCTGTTTAGCAGAATCTTCCAGACCATTCTCTCCCTTCACTAAATTTGTTCAAGGTGATAGCTAATGGCTCAACTATCTCACTGAAACAACCCAGACAGTACTCATCATATGTCCTCATTCTGCACCTATGAGTGTGAACAAATTCCTTTTGCATTGTAGTATTGAGATGAGGTTATTCTTAAAAAGATTGAAAACATTAGAAAGTTTAAAAATACAAGGTAGAAAATCTGATGTAAATAATCACCTGTTGTCAAATTTAATAAAGAACTGAAAAGACTTGGGCATATACGAAGAATAACTGATGGATCTTATGGGATAGGAAAATCATCTCCCACCCCTAGCACTTCCCTTGAATAAAGTGACATGATAGGCTTTTGTTTCATTCAACTCAGTTGTACCCTAAATATAATGTACCCCCACCCCCACCCCCAGCCTTTTGTTATTGTTGTTACTATCTATTTTGGGTCACTCTATTTAAGAATCAAGACTGTTTTGTTCATATGCTGTGCCTGGTACAATGCCTTGAATATAATAAAGAGGTACCTAAGTGTTGACCATTTTTTTTTTTTAAGACAAGGTCTCTGTTGCCCATGCTGGAGTGCAGTGGTACAATCACAGCTCACTGCAGCCTCCGCTTCCTGGGCTCAAGTAGTCCTCCCACCTACAGATGTGTACCACCAAGCCTGGCTAATTTCCTATTTTTTGTAGAGATAGGGTCCCACTATATTGCCCAGGCTGGTCTTCAATTTCTGGGTTCAAATAATTCTCCCACCTTGGCCTCCCAAAGTGCTAGGATTACAGGCATGAGCCCCTGTACTTGGCTGATTTTTATAATAACAGCTCTTAATTGAGAATTATTGTATATATAATTAGTATAAATGAAATTATGTAATTTTTAAATTAATTATAGATTTAAAACATTTTCAGATTTCCTTTTTTTCTGGGGAACTATATTTTTAATAACAACAACATTGGTTGCCCTTCTGAAAAAAGAAAACAAAGAAGTATCAGTAGTAAAAGAAGAAACACAAGGGATCACAGATACTTACAAGCTGCTTTTTGCAATTATAAAAATGCCAGCAGTTCTGACATTTTGCCTTCTGATTCTAACTGCAAAGGTAAGAGATTTATAAATCAAATTTATCATTTTCTTATAAGTATCAATATCATGGAATACTTTCAATGCCTTTTTCATATCATAGGTCCCTTTCCACTATCATTAGAATTTAACAATAAAAAGCAGTATTTTCTGTTTATTAAATGTATTTGAAAAGGTACAGTGTTATCAACTTTAATTTTATAGTAAGCTAAATGTCTTGGACTGTTGTAAAGAATTATGTCAATTTGAAGAACTGTTAATAAATGTGAACTTTAATATTAACGCTTGGAATGGAAATTAATGCCTTTAAAAATCAATCGTTCTCTCCTCTCATAATGAGTATACATTTAACGTTGGAGTAATACAATTATTTACTTAGAGTGTGCTTTAAAAAGATATAGGGCCGTACGTGGTGGCTCACGCCTGTAGTCCCAGCACTTTGGGAGGCCAAGGCTGGTGGATCCTCTGAGGTCAGGAGTTCAAGACCAGCCTGGCCAACATGGTGAAACCCTGCCTCTACTAAAAACACAAAAATTAGCCGGGCATGGTGGCATGCACCTGTAGTCCCAGCTACTCGGGAGGCTGAGGCAGGAGAATCGCTTGAACCCAGGAAGCAGAGGTTGCAGTGAGCTGACATCACACCACTGCACTCCAGCCAGGGCGAAAGAGCGAGACTCCATTTAAAAAAAAAAACCCAAAAATAAGTAAAAACATATGGAAGTATATTTATATTAGAAGTCAGTTTTTAAAAAATCCGTTGAATTACTTAAGTGCTAAAAGGAAAATTATACCATAAGAGAAATGGGGATTACTGGTGACTTTTATTCAATATTAAGGTGGCTCAGATTTATAGTTCTAAAATATTTTTAACGTGTTATGCTAGAATACGGTAAGTATATTTTGTTTCAGTTAGCTATTGCCAGTGTTGGAGTTAATGTTTCTAAAATCTGCAATCTTATAGGATTTTCATTTTATACACTTAAATCTATGTCAAACACTTTATACCTATCTTTTGACAGCTTTGAAGGAACCATTTTACCCTCATTGTTTTCATTTTAAATAGTGAGTGTTTTTTCCTCTTAATGATAGAGAGAAGGCCAGATATGGTGGCTCATGCTTGTAATCCCAGCACTTTGGGAGACCAAGGCAGGTGGATCGCTTGAGCTTGTGAGTTCAAGACCAGCCTGAACATGGCAAAACAAAAAGGAAATAAAATAGCCAGGCATGGTGGCATATGCCTATAGTCACAGCTACTTGGGAAGCTGAAGTAAGAGGATCGCTTGAGTCTGAGTGGTGGAGTTTGCAGTGAGCCATAGCTGTGCCACTGCATTCCAGCCTGGGCAACAGAGCCAGGGTTCTGTTTTTTTCCTGAAAAAAACTCGGGAGGCTGAGGCAGGAGATCACTTGAACATAGGTGGCAGAGGTTGCAGTGAGCTGAGATTGCACCACTGTACTCTAGCTGAGACAACAGAGTGAGACTCCGTCTCAAAAAAAAAAATGCAGAAATTAAAAGCGATAATCCACCCATCTTGGCCTCCCAAAATGCTGGGATTATGGGTGTGAGCCACCATGCCTGGCCAAACAATATTATTTAATTATATCATTTAATAATTTTATCATTTAAAATAAACAGTATTTGCTGGATGTGGTGGCTCATGCATTTAATCCCAGCACTTTGGGAGGCTGAGGTGGACTGATATCTTGAGGCCAGAAGTTCGAGACCAGCCTGGCAAACATAGTGAAACCCCATCTCTACTAAAAATGCAAAAATTAGCTGGGTGTGCTAGCAGGCACCTATAATCCCAGCTACTTGGGAGGCTGAGGCAGGAGAATTCCTTGAACCCAGGAGGCAGAGGTTGCAGGGAGCCGAGATCGTGCCACTGCACTCCAGCCTGGATGTCAGAGTGAGACTCCATCTCAAAAATAAATAAAAGATAGAAAAAAGTATTGACCTTCTTGGTATATTTCCTTTGAACCTCCCTTTTTTTTTCCAAACTGATTTTTCCAATTTTCTCTGCTACCAGCAGTGTGAGAGAGTTCTGATTGTTTCACATCCTTGAAAACACGTATATTGTCTTTTTAATTTTATCCTTTCTGGTGGATGTATTAGTGGCATCTTGTTATGGCCATAATTTGAATTGCCCTAATGACAAAAGAAATTGAGCATTTTTTCATGTGATTATTGACCATTTGAATATCCAAAGTTGCCCTTTTCCTTAAATTGGTAAAGTTTTTGTTCTTTTTAGATTTCATTTTTTGAGATGAGGTCTCTGTCACCTAGGCTGGAGTACAGTGGCACCATCATGGCTCACTGCAGCCCTGACCTTCTGGGCTCCAGTGATCCTCCCGCCTCAGTTGCTCAAGTATAGGCACATACCACCACCAAGCCCAGCTAATTAAAAAAAAAATCTTTTTTTTTGAGACGGAGTCTCACTCTGTCACCCAGACTGGGGTGCAATGACATGGTCTCGGCTCACTGCAACCTTCACCTCCTGGGTTCAAGCAATTCTCTTGCCTCAGCCTCCCAAGTAGCTGGGATTACAGGCATGCACCACCACGCTTGGCTGATTTTTGTGTTTTTAGTAGAGATGGGGTTTCACCATGTTGGTCAGGCTGGTGTCGAGTTCCTGACCTCGTGCTATGCCTGCCTTGGCCTCCCAAAGTGCTATTACAGGCATAAGCCACCATGCCCAACAGGGACCAAACTTAAAAATATATTTTGGATTTGAGTGTTTTATTAGATATGTGTATTATGAATATCTCCTACTATGTAACTTTTAAGACTTTTACCAGTTTAAGAGTAGATGTTAAAGTCAGTTTGAATGTCTTATTTTTACAAAGAGAATAAATAAAATGTAAGTGAAATTATTTTCTGGACTTAAGTGAAATATATGTTACCTTTAATTTTTTTTATGGTGAAATTTTCTTTGGTTCTATTCCAAGAAGTTACAGTGTATACTATTTATAATTTCTTTTTTTAAAAAAACTGTGTGATATTGAAGTGGTCTCCTAGTTGAGGGTAGTACCTGAGGTTCGTTGTCTCACGGTCACAGAGATCAAGGATGTGGACACACAAAGAATGAGGTTAGCAGCAGAAACTTAATAGGTGAGAGAAAGAGAATAGCTCTGTGCTGCAGAGAGGTATCCTGGAAAAAATGGGTTGCCAGATCTGTGGTGAAATGCAGGGGGTTTTATAGATAAGTTAGTGGGGAGGCTGTGTCTGATTCACATAGTGCATGAAAAACTGGGTAAGTCCAGTTGTGCCTGTTTACATAGGGCATGAATATCTGGCAGCCCCCACCCTAATCTTTTATTATGAGGCAGGTTCTCTGCCTGAGCTACACCATGTTGCCCATTTCTTACTGTATACATGCTAACAAAAGAGAAAGTGGAGCTTTCATAGTGGACATGCCTGGCCCCCAGGTAGCTCTTTTCTGTGGCTTCCAGCTTGCTTATCTATGTTTGCAGTTCAATTTTTCAGGCTGCTCTTTGTTAGAAAAGAAATGATTTTGGTGTCTGCTTTTTATTAGAAGGGAAGCTCTGCTGAGGACTCTTTTGCCCTTACTATCTGCCTAAATAACTTCTTTCTACCTACTGTATCGATATAATTTTACATATTTTGAAAATTTATTAGTAGAAAGAACTCCTTTTTATCCTTTATCCAGATTCTCTAGTTATAACATTTAGCTCCACTTTCCTTATTTTGGAGATTTTCTCTTTATATGTATTTCTATCACATATGTTTTCTGAAATACTTTAATTTGTACACATTATGCATTTTTATCCATAAGTACCTTAAGTATGTATTTCCCAAGAACAAGGTTTCTGCTTACAAAACCACAACTCAATAGTGGGAAATTTTAAATTGATATAATACTATATAATTATAGTCTATATCCAAATTTTACCCAATAACCGTCTTTATAACTTTACTTTTTTTTCTGTTTGGGGATCTAATCTAGGATTACACATTACCTTCAGTTAGTATGACCTTTCATTGTACTTAATATCTTTGACATTTTTGAAGAATACAGGCCAATTATTCTATAGAATGGGCCTCTAGTTACATTTCTCCCATGTTTCTTCTTGTTTGGGTAGAGGTTATACAGGTATATAAGGCAGGAAGATCAAAGAAGTAACATTTTGATGTCTGCAGGGAATCATAATTGCCATATCATGTCTCTTTATCCCCTTAACTATTGGTTCTAACTTTAATTGCTTTGCTAATCTATTGTAAAAGTACTGTTTTTCCTTTTGTAATTAAAAACTGACTCATGGGGAGATACTTTGAGGCTATCTAAGTAATCTTAATTTCATTCTTACGCTTTTTTGTTGCTGTTTTTAAGAATTAATCTAACTATACTTTATCCCTCTCATTTTATTCAGTCTCTCAGATATGTTTTCTCAGAATTACTTTTGAAACATTAGATGAACTTAGGAAATTTTATTATGGTCAGTCAGAAGTTCTTTTAAACCTAAAACTTACAAATCAGTAAATTTGGATTTTTGACCCTGTTTATTATACAGATTGGACTTTTTGAAGTGGAGATTTAGTTGTATTTATAGCCATCTATAATCCCTACCAGTAATGAATTTTCAGATGTTTTCACTTAATATTATTAGAAAACCATAAGGCAAAGTGTACCTCATATGATTGTTGTACCAGATATAATATTTGATGCTCACTTGTAACTGTCATGGGTCAGTAATAAAGTTGAGGTTCTTGAAGAACTTACATATGCATGGAGGAAAATATTTCATAAGTTACGAATTAAAATACTTTTTTGTTTTTATATTGCAGATTGGTTTTTCAGCAGCAGATGCTGTAACAGGACTGAAATTGGTAGAAGAGGGAGTACCCAAAGAACATTTAGCCTTATTGGCAGTTCCAATGGTTCCTTTGCAGATAATACTGCCTCTGATTATCAGCAAATACACTGCAGGTCCCCAGCCATTAAACACATTTTACAAAGCCATGCCCTACAGGTAAAAATGAAATAAAACCTTACTAAATAAGAAAGAGTAAAATGAGGAACATTCATCAGTATCACTAATATCTGAGTGTAGAATTATATATATGGAAAAAGGTTTGAAAAGCATCTTTAATTTCAGTATCATTTATATGTACTTTTATCTTTTTAACCTCCTAACAGGTTTTAGATACAGCTTCTTTCATATGGTAGGCACACAGATTTCTGTTCTTTTTGTTGTTATTTAAGCTAAAACAGAAGTCAACTCAATGTTTCTTTCTTTCTCTATAGATTATTGCTCGGATTAGAATATACCCTACTGGTTTGGTGGACTCCTAAAGTAGAACATCAAGGGGGATTCCCTATATATTACTATATCATAGTCCTGCTGAGTTATGCCTTACATCAGGTAAGCTTGCTGTGGTTTTCTCAGGAAATAAACTCTTCTGTGTAAAATAAAAAAGGCAGCTTTCTACAGTTTCCTTAAAATAATGATAATAAATTCTAATAAATTTTAAGGTTTAAGCACTGAGGAAATTATTGATGATGGACATTAAATCTTACGACTTTTCATTTAATGTGGTCTGTTAATGGAAAGAGACCTTCCCCCCCCCCCCCCCCCCGAGACAGTGTTTTGCTCTGTCGCCCAGGCTAGAGTGCAGTGGTGCAGTCTTGGCTCACTGCAACCTCCACCTCGGTTCGAGCAATTCTCCTGCCTCACCCTCCCAAGTAGCTGGGATTACAAGCGCATGCCACCATGCCCAGCTAATTTTTATATTTTTAGTACAGACAGGGTTTCACCATGTTGGCCAGGCTGGTCTTGAACTCCTAACCTTGTGATCCGCCCACCTCAGTCTCCCAAAGTGTTGGGAATGCAGGCGCTATCCACTATGCCCAACCAAAAGAGACTTTCTTATTCATTCTTTGATTTAAAAAAATTTTATTCAACAAGTATTTGTTACATTTTAGAATTGATTCCAAAGCCAGCAAATTCTACTCTTGCTAAGTATCCCTCAGTCTGTCTCTAGGTTTCAGTTCATTCATTCTTGAATTCCTAATGTCTTTTCTTTATGAAAGTATTAAGAAATACTAGAGGTCCTAGTTTTTGGCTTAGCTGCTGCTGCTTTTTTTGTTGTTGTTGTTGTTGAGACAGAGTTTGGCTTGGTTGCCCACTGCCCACACACTGCTAATTTTCAGGATTTCACCATATTGGCCAGGCTGGTCTCAAACTCTTGACCTCAAGTGATCCTCCTGTCTTGGCCTCCCAAAGTGTTGGGATTACAGGCATGAGCCACCATACCTGGCCCTGGCATAACTTCTGTATTGAAAGTTATGACTTATTCTTTATGATTTTGAAAGCTATGTCAAGCTGCTTTTTCTTTCTTTGTTAAATACATTTGTAATCCCTAAAAGAAGGAATTTTCACTTTGCTCTAGCCTAAGCCACTGTTGCAGAATGAGATTTTTTTTGTTCTGGCTGCAAGTGATTCAGATAAATGGCAGAGGCCCAGAAGTAACCTTTGGGACTTAACTGCAGTTATTGCTAATGAGTATTTCAGAATTACTTCGGATTTTTCTGTGGAACCTAGCCTATACCCTTTGAAAGCTATATTTGCTAATGTGTTATACTTAGTTTTTAACTGAAACCTAAAAACATGACTACCAGGAAATTGCAGCAGTTTTGTGCATTCAATAAATCACTTAGGAGAAATCCATAGTGGATCATGTCTGATTAAATTGTATACTTATAAAATCATTGAGGCCAGATTGTCAAATGTAATTTTTTTTTTCTGTTTTGCACATGCTTAGTTAATGCTAGGCATGTAATAGAAGGCTAAAGAGGTGCTTTAGCTAGTCAGTGCTTCAGTATTTTTGTTGGTATGTTGTAGTCTAAAAAGTATTTATTTAACTTTGGATTTCATTTAAGAATTTCCCAAAGTGCAGTCACTGAAACTCAGACAACCAGATGCTTTATGGGGAAAAAAAGGTAAAAGGCCAGGTAAATTCGAGAAATGGTGTATGACATAAGCCCTCTGTAAATAGCACCTTAATTATTTCTTCAACAAATACATATTTTCATTTTGAGACACTCTCACTCTGTTGCCCAGGCTGGAGTGCAGTGGCACAATCTCGGCTCACTGTAACCTCTGCCTCCTGGGTTCAAGTGATTCTCCTACCTCAGCCTCCCAAGTAGCTGGGATTAAAAGTGAGTTCCACCACGTATGACTCATTTTTGTATTGTTAGTAGAGAGGGGGTTTCACCATGTTGACCAGGCTGGTCTTGAACTCCTGACCTCAGGTGATCCACCCGCCTCGGCCTCCCAAAGTCCTGGGATTACTAAGTTAATGTCTTTCAGTCTTATTTGGCTTCGGAACTCCTTTTTCTGTGAACACCCCCAAAAACAGTATTCAAAAAAATACTATTATGGAAACACAGTTTATTTCCATCTTTCTTTTTCTCCAGTTTGTTACATAAGTTTGAAATATTTTTCTTGTGTATATGTAGGAGAAAAATATATATATTCCTATTTCTTTAAATATTTGAGTATTTATATGTATAATAAATGCAAACGTATAAATACATATATATACACATGTAATATGTGGTATATATTTAGGTACAGTACAAACATGAGGTTTTGTATTTTGCTGTGTGTATTATGCATCCTTTAATGCCACCTCATCTAATATTTTCTCAATGGAGTGTTCCTTGACTACTTGTAGAATTAATCTCTCATTTACGTTCATGCCCCAGTAGCACAGGGTGTGCACTTCTATTTATAATACTTCCTGTATTTATAATTACTTATTCCCTATTTTTCATCCTAGAATAAATTCTTCAAGGTCACAGAGGGACCAAGGTCACATATTTGTATTGCTGTGATCTTAAAGTCTGGCCTATAGTAGGTGCTTGATAAGTATTTGTTGAATTGAGTTCAATAAATATCATGAAAATTAATTTTCAGGTTTATGATTTTGATGTTCTTAGACTATAGCCTTTTAAGTTTTATGATCATACTAAAGATGTTTTACATTTTTCCTGTAGGTTACTGTGTACAGCATGTATGTTTCTATAATGGCTTTCAATGCAAAGGTTAGTGATCCACTTATTGGAGGAACATACATGACCCTTTTAAATACCGTGTCCAATCTGGGTGGAAACTGGCCTTCTACAGTAGCTCTTTGGCTGGTAGATCCCCTCACAGTAAAGGAGTGTGTGGGAGCATCAAACCAGAATTGTCGAACACCTGATGCTGTTGAGGTAAGTATGTTTTAATTTTAGATAACATTAAGCTAACACTAAGTTATTAATTTCTTTGTTTTGCCTCTAGAAGTACTATATCTTTTTTAAAAATTATATCTGCCCATAGGTTCTGGTATAGAAATCTACGTATATTTTTTTTCTTTCACATCAAAACTGAGGATTATAATAATTCAAATCAGTAAGACTAGTTCACTTAAAGGCACTTCTCAGTAGAGGAAAGGCGATCTCTCCTCCACCTTGAGGACCACTGTCCTACACAGCAGGCACTAGATAAATGCATAATTAATAGGTTAAGTTTTGTAGTGGTAGAAAAGGGGAATGTCCATTGGCTGTTCATATAACTAAACCTGAATAGTGACTGGTTTGTTTATAAATTCTTTCAAAGTGACATTAGTCTACTTCTAAAGTAGATGGACTGGAAATTTCTTCACATTACCAAATATGAAAGCTGCATGTTGAAAATAGGTATTTGGGCTGGGTGCAGTGGCTCACGCCTATAATCTTAGCACTTTGGGAGGCTGAGGTGGGTGGATTGCCTGAGCTCAGGAGTTTGAGACCAGCCTAGGCAACACAGTGAAACCCCATCTCTACTAAAATACGAAAAATTAGCCGGGTGTGGTGGTGTACGCCTGTAGTCCCAGCTACTCAGGAGGCTGAGGCAGGAGAATTGCTAGAACCTGGCAAGTGGAGGTTGCAGTGAGCCGAGATGGCGCCAGTGCACTCCAGCCTGGGCAACAGAGTGGGACTTCATCTCTAAAACAAAACAAAACACTCCAGCCTGGGCAACAGAGCAAGACTCCATCTCTAAAACAACAACAACAAAAAAAAAGGGAATAGGTATTCAGCTGGGCTTGGTGGCTCACACCTGTAATTCCAGCATTTTGAGGGGCTGAGGCAGGCAGATTGCTTGAGCCGAGGAGTTCAAGACCAGCTTGGGCAACATGGTGAAACACCATCTCTACAAAAACAGAAATTAACAGGGCATGGTGGTGCACGCCTGTGGTCCCAGCTACTCAGGAGGCTGAGGTGGGAGGATTGCTTGAGTCCAGGAGGCAGAGATTGCAGTGAGTCATTAGATTCCAGCCTGGGCAACAAGTGAGACCCTGTCTCAAAAAAAAAAATGAGTATTGTTTACAGCAAGAGTTGAAAATTATTTTTAATCCTGTTAGTAGCATTAGAGAGATTAAGATACATTAACATACTTTGTCATTGGAATTCAGTGAAATTCTGAAATGTTTTAAGAAAAATCTATTTTGATTAATTCTTTGTAAAGTAGAAGCATGTTAATTGCTAAATACTTTCATTTTGAAATTGTAGATTTTTTATTATAATTTTCTTTTCCCAGCTTTGCAAAAAACTGGGTGGCTCATGTATTACAGCCCTGGATGGTTATTATGTGGAGTCCATTATTTGTGTCTTCATTGGATTTGGTTGGTGGTTCTTTCTTGGTCCAAAATTTAAAAAGTTACAGGATGAAGGATCATCTTCATGGAAGTGCAAAAGGAGCAATTAATGTATACACTACTGGACAGTCTAGAAAGGTAATTGTAGTTTAGTTTTAATTCAGAGAGCAATGATAATCAGTGCACAGTAGTATAAAATATTATTTTAAACAAAGAAATATTAATATAAAATACCAAATGGTTGAAAAACTAGAAATCTCTCTGTATATTTGATCATATTTTTCTTTGCCTTGTCGATGTATTTAAAATTTACGTAAGGTCAGGAAATTCTAAAACCACTTTTTTGGCCTTGTTATTTGATTTATATCTTTTAAATTTACTGACCAAAGCATGTTTTAAGTTGCAGTGCAGTAGTCGTGGGTGGTAACCATGTAGTCAAGTATTGTTATTAGTACCTGTCACTGAGCTATATTTAAAATTTTGGTACAATATATACAGTGGAGAAGAGCTTGATATTCAGGTACTAACCACAACTAGTCTGAAATCGTTGGCAGTTAAAATCTTATTTTGAATTGTAAGTTAGTTAAATTTTCTGTGCAATTTGCTGAGAAGAAAATATAGACTACTGACATGTCATTTTAGTTGTTATTTTTCTTATGACCACATTGTACAAATGAATCTGTGTTAGAAAGACTATTTTAAATGTATTTCCTGCTTTTGTAAGCATTAAAGATTTATAAGAAGATTATTCAAACTATTTTTTATAAAATGAAAGTTACGGTTTTTAAATTTATTGATTCCTCTTGCCCCTACCCCCTCTTACACCTACCCCCTCTTTTTTGAAGATATTTTGATTCCTTATAAATGTTTATCCTAAGCTTACATCTGTTTTCTGTCACAAGTGCTTCATGGCACACAGAGAGCTAATGGAAGGGATCAAATTCAGTGTTGTGTGTATGTTTATGGCAACGTTTTAAAAATAAAAATGAAATTATTCAAGACATTTTTTTAATTACTGAGAGAAAAAAAACAGTAAAACTTTCTGATTAAGTAAAATTTAAATAGGCAGTACCGTAATTTAGAAAACTAATACTTAGAGAGAGACAAAGATATTTTGTGCCCTTGACAAATTAAATCTAATAGTGGAAAAATGTTTCTTAATTAAATACTTTACTAGTGAAAAAGATCTCACAATTTAATGCCAAATCAGGTACCGTATTTTCATTTATTAACACATTACCTTTTGTTTGAATACTATAAAGTGTACAGTTACTATTCCAAGACAATTAAGCTTTTGAGTACTTTGGCAATTTCCGGCATATTATGTACACCCAGTGATCAGGTTCTTTGCATGTTTTGTGTTATGTATTACTCTGACTCTTTAGAGATTATACAAATCCTTCAAAAATTAGAGGAGACAAGATAGTTATGAGTCTTTATCATTGTGAAAAAATGTGTGCTAACTCCTGATTTTGTTAATTTTATAACATAGGTTGAATTTTAGAGTGGGGTTTTTATAAGTAATGGAGGATACAATGGGTGGGAGAAAATGGCACACAGCATCTGAAGAAAGATAGGGGCAGTGACCTCTAGAGCTCATACATTGCCATCGGAAAGCCTGTGTTGGGCATCGATGTCAGATCCTGAAGAATCGCCTGGAAAAAATCCCATCCTAGAGGCAAGGAGGCTACACCAAACCAGAGACTACAGTACTTTGTCGCGTGGTTGTCCATTATCGTGTATTATAGTCAAAATGATTACTTGAATAAAGAAAAATCCCACTTGACTCTTAAATATGAAATGTGTTTTGATTTTTAATTTTTGGATAGAAACTCAGATTGCCGTAATAACCTTTTATTCTTCTATTTCTTCCCATTTATATTACAAATTATATATATTTTCAAACATAGTTTTTTGTTTTTTTTTTTTTTGAGATGGAGTCTTGCTCTGTCACCCAAGCTGGAGTGAAGTGGCACAATCTTGGCTCAGTGCAACCTCTGCCTCCCAGATTCAAGCGATTCTCTTGCCTCAGCCTCCAGAGTAGCTGGGACTACAGGCACGTACCACCACAACTGGGTAATTTCTGTATTTTAGTAGAGACCGGGTTTCACCATGTTGGCCAGGCTGGTCTCGAACTCCTGACCTCAAGTGATCCACCAGCCTTGGCCTCCCAAAGTGCTGGGATTACAGACGTGAGCCACTGTGCCTGGCCTTTAAACATAGTTTTAATGTCAATACATCTTAATTACTTGAAGTTTTAAAACATTTTAAGCCTTTAGGGTGAAAGCCATTAATTAATTTGCTCTAGAAATAAACACAAAAAATTACAGTTATTGGTAATTTGAATACACATATGTAATACATACCAAAATAACTTGTTAATAGCTATATGTAACTATGTTATATACATTGATCAATAATGGCATTTAAAAATGATCTACCTAAATCTGAGGATCTGTTTATTATAAATTAGTAGTACTAAAAAATACTACCCTATTTTTATGTGTGGGTGTTTTTCTCAATTGATTGATCCTGATAAATTAAACAGTACCCTCAAGTATGGACTTTAACTCCTCCAGTTAATGCATCATATGTTTACTGGCTAATGTTAGATTGAACATTTTTCTCTTTATGTCAGTAGCTCCACATGCATGTTGGTTGCCACATATATACATCTGAGTTTGAAAAGTTCTTCTGAGATTACCTAAAAGTAACATCACAGACTCCTTCCATTGTAAATATTTTATTTTATTTTTTTTAGAGACTAAGGTCTCACTTTTGCCCAAGCTGGAGTATAGTGATGCAATCATATTTCACTGCAGCCTCAAACTCCTAGTCTCAAGAGATCTTCCTTAGGCTGGACACTGTGGCTCACGCCTGTAATCACAACACTTTGTGAGGTTGAGGCGGGAGGATCACTTGAGGCCAATAGTTCAAGACCAGCCTAGGCAATACAGTAAGAACCCATCTTTACAATTTTTTTTTTTAATGCAGGCGTGGTGGTATACACCATTAGTCCCAGGTACTTGGGAAGCTGAGGCAAGAAGGTTGCTTGAACCCAGTAGGTCAAGGCTGCAGTGAGTAGTGATTGTGCTATTGCACTCCTATCTGGGCGACAGAGTAAGACTCTCTCAACAACAAAAAAGGATCTTCTCACTTCACCCTCTCTAATAGGACTACAGGCCACTATGCCCAGCTAATTAAAAAAATAATTTTTTATAGAGATGGGGTCTGCTATATTTCCCAGGCTAGTCCCAAACTCATAGCTTCAAGCAATCATCCTGGCTTGGCCTCCTAAAATGCTGGGATTACAGGCATAAGCCACCATGCCCTGCCCATTGTAAATATTTTAATTTTGCCTGATCAGTCATAAAAAGTTTAACACCTTAAATATATTTCTCTGTTTTTAAAAATACTACATCTTTGAAATCTGAAGTAATTGTTGGATTTCACCCCTTTATTTCAAGGTTTTTTATCTAGGTGTCTGTGGGAAAACCCCTGAATAATCAGTGAAACTCTGGATACGTACTTTTTTTTTCTTTTTCTGAACAGAGTAAAATCTTGGGAGAGCCATGATCTAAAAATCATTGTTTTGAAAGTGGACTGTACTTTCAAATGAATCGTAATCACAAATCTGAGGTAATAGTTGTGAAAATGTTTAAAGCATCCTTAATGTTGAAAAAAAAATCTATGATGAAAATCATAAAATCTCTGCATCTGTAGTACTGTATTGAACTTGAAACTTTGAAGGAATTACAGTAGACATTAATGGTAGAAGAGAAAACATAGGGTGAATTATATCCTACAAAAGGCATATCTTAGTCATTTAACCTTTTTTTTTCCTGTGAGTGACTTCTATTTTGCCTTATTAATAGAAACCCGATATAATGAAATAATTATGCAAAAAAAGGAAGAAAAAAAAATAGAAACCCGAGAAAGTATGTTGCTTTGTATTAAATGGTTGAGACCATTATTTGATATAAAAGCTGAAAATTTTGTTTTTGTATTTTGGAGAATCCTGTGTTTTCCAAGTAATTGAAAGAGTGACTAAAGCTATATACCACAGAGCCTGCTAAAATTAAAGAAACAACTTGTTGGAAACATTCCATGCAGATTTCCAGAATATATTTTACATTATTATTAGAGAAAGAAACTTTTAAAAGAATCTGATAACTATCATTCATATATTTAATGAGAAGCATTTTAGTTATAGAACGGAAGATGATATTGTACATTGTAACCACTGAGACTTTTTTTTAACTAATATCTTTGGTAGATAAAAAGGCACAGTTATTTTCTCTTAGAAAGGATTTTAAATACCTATCGCAGGCTGGGCCCAGTGGCTCATGCATATAACCCCAGCATTTTGGGAGGCTGAGGTGGGCGGATCACTTGAGGTCAGGAGTTTGAGACCAGCCCTGGCCAACCTGGTGAAACCCCCGTCTCCACCGAAAGTACAAAAATTAGCTGGGCATGATGGCGCATGCCTGTAATCCCTGCTGCTAGGGAGGCTGAGGCATGAGAATTGCTTGAGCCTGGGAAGTGGAGGCTGCATTGAGCTGAGACTGCGCCACTGCACTCCAGCCTGGGCGACAGAGCAAGACTCTATCTCAAAACAAACAAACAAAACACCTATTGCAGACTATGTTCTATTTTATTATTTTATTTTGTTTTATTTTATTATTTTTTTTTTTTGAGATAGAGTCTGGCTCTGTCGCCCAGGGGCTGGAGTGCAATGGTGCAATCTCGGCTCACTGCAACCTTCACCTCCCGGGTTCAAGTGATTCTCCTGTCTCAGCCTCCCAGGTAGCTGGGACTACAGATGTGCACCACCACACCTGGCTTATTTTTGTATTTTTGGTAGAGATGGGGTTTCACCATGTTGGCCAGGCTGATCTCAAACTCCTGACCTCAGGTGATCCTCTTGCCTTTGCCTCTCAAAGTGCTGGGATTACCGTTTGTGAGCCACAACGCTGGCTGTTTTTTACTTTAGATTTTATCTGCCTGATTTGACAATGCCAAATTTTTTATGTAATCATTTGGTTTGGGACTGAGAGCCCTTTCATTTACCACCAATCAAACTGCTATTACAGTCTTCATGTTACTCCCCCAATTTGTTAGCTCTATAGATAGAATCAGCATGGATAGCTCATTCTCATTCCTGGAACTCTGTTTTTGAGGAGGCAGGTCTCATAGCGGGGCAGACTAATTAATGTACTGAACTCATTCCCTCCCACTTAAGTGAATAAAAACTTTTATTTGACTATGGATTATAAAGGTTGCCTTCAAGGAGCCTTGTTTATTGTGGGGAAGGGGAATGGATATTTTGTAGGAGAAAAAGACTATATAGTGAATGAAAATTCTGTGAGCTGGTTGCAGTGGCTCATGCCTATAATCTCAGCACTTCGGGATGCCAAGGTAGGAGGATTGCTTGAGCTCAGGAGTTCAAGACCAGCCTAGGCAATATAGTGAAACTGCATCTCTATTTTTAATTTTTTTTTTAAAAAGAAAATTCTGTGATTAATCGCCTTTACTCTAAAAATTTTTACCTGTGACGAGCATGGTGGCTCATGGCTGTAATCCCAACACTTTGGGAGGCCGAGGTGGGCAGATCACCTGAGGTCGGGAGTTCGAGACCAGCCTGACCAACGTGAAGAAACCCCATCTCTACTAAAAATACAAAATTAGCTGGGCATGGTGGCGCATGCCTGTAATCCCAGCTACTCAGGAGGCTGAGGCAGGAAAATCACATGAACCTGGGAGGTAGAGGTTGTGGTGAGCCAAGATTGTGCCATTGCACTTCAGCCTGGGCAACAAGAGTGAAACTCCATCTCAAAAAACAGAAAAACAAAACAAAATTTGCCCAAATGTATAATGAAAGAGATCATATTTAAATATCAGCAATATTAATTTGCATAGCTCACATGAAGGCTTGACTCATTTACAAAAATGTTGCTACAATTTAATAGTTATTTTGTCAGTGTAAACAATATAACTATAACAATTTTGTATGAAGAACAATGATTAAATGGCATAACTGAAATGCACAAGGCACAGGTATAATTTGTAGGGTATTATCTTAAATTTCTAAAGTTTAATACCCTAGTCAGTTACTGTTAGTCACTAATATAAAATATGAATATTAAAGCCTATTCATATTTTCCTTGCAATGATCTTAAATGTTGGAAAAGTTTAATTTTATAGTCAGAGTTAGGGAAATTGAAATTTTTTATCACCTGTCCCTGTAAAATTAGAAAAATATCATATTGGGAAAAAATTGATATTTAAGAAAGTGGCATATTTGGGCCAGATGTGGTGGCTCACGCCTGTAATCCCAGCACTTTGGGAGGCTGAGGCGGGAGAATCACTTGAGGGCAAGAGTTTGAGACCAACTGGCCAACATGGTGAAACCCTGTCTCTATTAAAAATGCAGAAATTAGCCAGGCGTGATGATGGACACCTGTAATCCCAGCTACCCGGGAGGCTGAGGCAGGAGAAACGCTTGAACCTGAGAGGGAGGTTGCGGTGAGGTGAGATTGTGCCATTGTTCTCCAGCCTGGCGACAGAGTGAAACTCAGTCTTGAAAAACAAAAAAACAACTGTCGTATTTGATAAATTACCACTGTCAAATTATATTGGTGAATCTATATCTATTGTTGTCCTCAGGTACTGCCTTTACAAGAATTAGTGTATAATTGGAAAAAATACTCAATTTTGAAAGCTGTCATTGTTGAGATCTTTATGAAATTATTGTGCCCATGTAAGGGTTTGAATTAAAAATAGCACACATTCATTTCTGTTACCATTTTTGGAATATCTAGCACTAGCCTTGATAGTTTTGTGTTTTGAGTATATCGGAACTGTTGTAGTTATATTTGGTTAATTTATTAAAAGATGTGTGTTAAACCTTAATATTTATGCAGTGTTTAAGTATTTTGAATATATTTGAAATAAATTATCCAGTGTTTTACATAAATGGTTATTTAATTGCTCAAAGTGATTCTCTAAAAAATAAAACATTAATGAAAAAACCAGTTCTCATTTTTATTAAGTAGTAGCTAAATTTACTTTCAAGTTAGTCATGTTAAAATTATAGTAGATTGGCATAATTAGAACTAACTGCAGTAATTTCAAGTAATGTACACTTACTACCAAATCTTTTGGTTTCTTTTTTTATGAAGCCATCCTCAATTATTGTTTTTATGTTTTATTAATAGTCTGGGTGGTGGCTCATGCCTGTAATCCCTGCACTTGGGGAGACCAAGGCAGGTGGATGACCTGAGGTCAGGAGTTCGAAATCAGCCTGGCCAACAGGATGAAACCCTGTCTCTACTAAAAATACAAAAAATTAGCCAGGCATGGTGGCGGGCACATGCAATCCCAGATACTCAGGAGGCTGAGGCAGGAGAAGTGCTTTAACCTGGGAGGCAGGGGTTGCAGTGAGCTGAGATCACACCATTGCACTCCAGCCTGGGCAACAAGAGCGAAACTCCGTCTCAAAAAAACAAAAAGTCTGGGCAAAGAGGAGAGCAGGTAGAGGCATGGTGGTTTTTCTTTATTTGGAATTATTAAGAATTTTGGCTGGGTGCGGTGGCTTACACCTGTAATCCCAGTACTTTGGAAGGTCAACGCGGTGGATCACCTGAGGTCAGGAGTTCAAGACCAGCCTGACCAACATGGTGAAACCCTGTGTCTACTAAAAAATAAAAATCAGCCAGGTGTGGTGGTGGGTGCCTATAATCCCTGCTACTTAGTAGGCTGAGGCAGGAAAATTGTTTGAATCCGGGAGGTGGAGGTTGCAGTGAGCTGAGATCACGCCACCACACTCCAGCCAAGGCAACAAGAGTAAAACTCCATCTCAAAAAAAAAAATTCACTGGGAACTTTTATTACAAAATCTGTTAGTTTAAAACATTTAAAACACTGCAACCTCTGCCTCCCGGGTTCAAGCGATTCTCTTGCCTCAGCCTCCTGAGTAGCTGGGATTATAGGCGTGCACCACCATACCCGGCTAATTTTGTATTTTTTTTTTTTTTTAGTAGAGATGTGGTTTCTCCATGTTGGTCAGGCTGATCTCAAACTCACAACCTCAGGTGATCCACCCACTTTGGCCTCCCAAAGTGCTGGGATTACAGGTGTGAGCCACCTTGCCCAGCTCTTTTGTATCTTTAGTAGAGGTAGGGTTTCACCATGTTGGCCAGGCTGGTCTTGAACTCCTGACCTCATGATCCACCCCCCTCAGCCTCCCAAAGTATTGGGATTGCAGGTTCCTGCCACCACCCCCAGCTAATTTTACATTTTTGGTAGAGAAGGAGTTTCACCATCTTGGGCAAGCTGGCCTTGAACTCCTGGCCTCAAGTGATCCTCTCGTCTTGGCCTCCCAAAGTGCTGGGATTACAGGTGTGAGCCACTGCGCCCAGCCTGAAGCCTCTTCTTGATTTGGAAACAGCCAGTTTCTTTGCTGTGTCCTCACATAACCCTTCCTTTGTGTGCATTCATCTTTGGTATTTCCTCCAGTCCTGTGGGCTTAGGAGCCTATGCTTATGAGCTCACTTAGCCTTAATTATCCCCTTAAAGATTCTAACTCCAAATAGAGTAATTGGGTGTTTAGTTAGGGCTTTAACATACACATTTTGAGGAACACAATCTATTCCATAACACAGATATTTACTTCTCCAGTATGCTCATTTCAAGGGGCGATGAGACCTGGGACCATGGAGATATCTCTGGTTGTTGTAAGTCTGGAGACACTAGTCTTGTCTTCCCCCTAGAGATACATGTTTATATTCCAAAGGGTAAGATCCTTCCCAAGAAGAATGGAAGTAATAATTAAGTCTCTTCCTGCTCCAGAGACTTTGTGTTACTTTCAGCAGAATATAAATATAGACATTTTATCTTATGTTTATTGGAGTTGTATTCTAGTTAACTCATACTTTTTTATTACATTATGGTCAAGAGGCCTGAGATTAAAAACCTGGATACTTTCTCCTAGTCTAAATGGGGCAGATTATCCAAATAATTCAAGTTAACGTGATGATTTCGAAAAAGTCCACTTCTATGGATAGAGGAAATCTTATTTAAGTAGTGATCTGTGAATTAAGGCAAAAATTGGAAGAAATCACACCTGTAAGTCAGGAAATGTAAATTATTACAAAAGCAGAAAGAAACAACTCTGGGTTGGTGGGGTTTTTTAAAATGAAGAAATGAAACAATTTCAAATTAACAGTTGTACAGTTTTTTTTGAACATGTTTTATTAATAACTTCTGATCAAAGAAAAATTCAAGTTTTTACTTCTTACACTCATTTCTTTCTAGTTCTAACTCAATTTTTAAAAATTGCTGATCAGATACTGCCTGCACTGAGATTGACTGGTCCATGGGTCATAATCTATGTATTGTCAAAGTATGCAAAAGCTTGTAAATTTTGCATCTTACAAAGGCTTGTAAAATTTTCAGTTTATAAGCATTTATTTTTAATGATGACCTTCTACTGCCAATTTCTAATAAAATGAAATTGGAGGCAAGGAGATCGGTTAGAAGGTCTTCATAGTAAACAGGAACTAAACTAGAATGGTAGCATTGGAAACGGAAAAGAAGAAATTTGGATTCTAGAGAGTATAAAGATAAATTATAAGGACAATAGATTGCCTCGAGGAAGCACGAGCTTTTGAGTGTAGGTGACTGTAGGAAATGTCGGTGGAGTAGCTTTCAAAGGAAAAGCTAGTTCACTTTCCCTTTTAATTAGAAGATGAGAGTATTTAGAAGACAGTAGTATGAGTATGAATAGGGACTTGTTTCAAAATACTTCTTTATTTCTAAGAAGTTGAAACTTGAACATTCTCCTTAATGAACCAAGGTAGTAAGCCAAGGAAATAAAGCCAGTAAGAATGCAAAAGAGAAAGGGGCAATTTGTGGGCAAAGTTCTAGAGAAGGCTGTATGAAGATAATAGTATCCTTTTAAAAAATTTAACAAATTATTACTGTAAAAAATTAAATGGTATGCTCATTACTTCAGTCCTGATGGAAATAAGATTGAAAGTTAAAAGTTTTGTTATATAAACTTATACTCCTCATGGTCAATATTACTTTTTGAGGTGCTGATTCCCTTTAAATCTAGAATTGTAGCTTCTGATACTCCATTCTTCTGACTTACAGCAAGTATTATAGAGTTCTTTTAAAATGTAGTTAGAAAACATGAACTCCTTTCTTTAGAACAGTTGTTACCCTTCAGTGTTAAAACCAATAATCACGATGTAGTCACACATTTCAACACACTCTGTCCATTGCATATTCTACACCTCAGATGCAGTAAGTAGAGAACTCCAGATTTGAGAATTCAAGACAATGTCCTATAGTGGTGGGCTTTTAATCACTCCCTTATCCACAACACCACAACTTAAACTGTTTATTTAAACTATAGGCCAGGCATGGTGGTGCATGCCTATAATCCTAGCACTTTGGGAGGCTGAGGCAGATGGATTACCTGAGGTCAGTAGTTCAAGACCAGCCTGGGCAACATGGTGAAACTTCGTCTCTACTAAGATACAAAAAATTAGCTGGGTGAGGTGGTGTGTGCCTATAGTCCCAGCTACTTGGGAGGCTGAGACACGAGAATTGCTTGAACTCGGGAGGCAGAGGCTGTAGTGAGCCAAGATCATGCCATTGCAGTCCAGCCTGGGCAATAGGGCAAGAATCTGTCTCCAAAAAAATTTTTTTTAACTAAAAAAAAAAAAAACTGTAGAAGACTAAGAAAGGCTCTTCCTTTGACAATTGCCAAAACCATGGCAATCCAGTGTCAAGATCATTACAGTTTCCTAAAATGTTAATAACGGCAACAGCCAATACTTATTTAGTACTTTCTTCCTTCCAGACACTGTTTTACACTGTTCACATAAATTATCTCATGTAATCTTAGTGAAGATTCATAATCCAAAAGGTAAGTATTATTGTAATTTCTATTTTACACAAAAACAAAGGCATGGAGAAAGAAAATGATTTGACCAAGGTCAGACTGCTTAGCAGAATCAGATTCCAACTAAAGTTCACACTTACACCACTAAATCACTAATGCTGTGCTCCCATAACCATCTCACTCTTTACATCTCATAGCCCAACATTATTCTATTCTGAACCATTTGTACAATCTGAATTCTTAATTAATGACAGAGTTCCTCATGGGATAGTTGGAGCTCTAATTCTTGGACGAATACTCCAGTTTCCTGTTTATATCCCTTGGTTCTTGCTGCATCCTATGCTTGAAATACTTTTTTTTTTTTTTTTTCTGAGATGGAGGCTCACTCTGTTTCCCATTCTGGAGTGCAGTGGCATGATCTCGGCTCACTGCAACCTCTGGCTCCTGGGTTCAAGCGATTTTTGGCTAATTTTTGTATTTTTACTAAAGACGTGGTTTCACCATGTTGGCCAGACTGGTCTCGAATTCCTGACCTCAAGTGATCTGCCCACCTCGGCCTCCAAAATTGCTAGGATTACACTGCACCCAGCTGAAATGCTTTTTAAAGTAGCCCCTTATTGAAGATAATTGCTTGTCAAGGATAAGCATTTTAAACAAATGAGACATATCCTCTGAACCTGGAGATGGGGAGAATATGAGAGGACATGTAAGAAAATGTTGACGGAGAGGGGAAAGAGGTTGAAATTAATTTTGGGTAGGAGAGGGGCACAGTGGCTCAATGCCTATAATCCCAGCACTTTGGGAGGCTGAGGCAGGTGGATCACCTGAAGTTAGGAGTTCGAGACGAGCCTGGCCAACATGGTGAAACCCCGTCCTTACTAAAAATACAAAAATTAGCCGGGTGTGGTGCAGCTACTCGGGAAGCTGAAGAAGGAGAATTGCTTGAATCCAAGAGGCAGAGGCTGCCGTGAGCCGGGAGTGCGCCACTATATTCCAGCCTGGCGACAGAGCAAAACTCCATCTCAAAAAAAAATTGGGTAGATATTTTGATATAAGTAAATATAAAGTCAAAGAGAAACTGAAGGATAAGATTCAACTGAAAGGAGGTTTGAGATACAAATAAGTAGGAAGGAATGTACTGGAAATGAATCAAGCCTGAGTTTATAGTTTAGGTAGGTAGTATATTCTGGAGATCTGGAGTTAGAACTAGTTAGGCTAGTTTTCTGACTTTTCCAGCAATTCTTAGAATTTCCAAGAGGGAAGTCTTAGCAGTGTTAGAAAGATTTAGCTATGGTACCTGGCCCTCTAGATATGGCACAAGGGGCCTGGGGAGGTGGCTCATGCTGGTAATCCCAGCACTTTGGGAGGCCAAGGTGGGTGGATCACTTGAGGCTGGGAGTATGGGAGCAAGAGATTCTAGAATGGTTGATCTCAAAGGTATTTCTATGGTGACAAGACACAATAAGACATTCACTCCTAAAAGCATACCTAATTATATTGTAATGCCTGAAAGACTAGCTGTTTCACTGTTTACCACTCAAGAAAACATATTAGGATCTAAGAGTTCCTTCAGATAACTTACTTCTCTCTGGAACAGTTTCCAAGTCGTTCTTTGTATTTGATGCCCTTAACACAGGTATATGCATGTGTGCATCCACACACATATGCACGTTATTTGGACGTGTCATTTTGAAGAACAAAATTAAACTTCACAAGTGAGTCTAATACACCAATCTCATTCATAGCAGTAAGAATACCACTGAGCTACGATATTATTCTGTTTTGAATTGACTTCTGCGGGATAAGGAATAGTTTTAAAAATTATTTAACCTTTTTTTTTTTTAGACAGAGTTTCTTGTCGCCCAAGCTGGGGTGCAATGGCATGATAGCTCACTGCAACCTCCGCATCCCAGGTTCAAGCAATTCTCCTGCCTCAGCCTGCCAAGTAGCAGGGATTACAGGTACCCGCCACCACACCCAGCAAATTTTTGTATTTTTAGTAAAGGCTGGGTTTTACCATGTTGGCCAGGTTGGTCTCGAACTCCTGACCTAAAGTGATCCACCTGCTTCGGCCTCCCAAAGTGCTGGGATTACAGGCGTGATTCACCATGCCTAGCATGTTAACACTTTATTTTGGAAAAATTTGAACATATGAGAGTAGACAGGGCAACAATGAACCCATGCAGAGTTAAATAGAACAGTCCACGAGGCTGCCAATACTTCTGACCAAAAAAAGAGTTCAGGGGAGCTTAAAATCACCCTTAGGTGTGATAATTTGTTAAAATGACTCAGAACTCACTTAAAGCGGTTATACTTCTGGTAATGGTGGATTACAGGGAAAGGATAGAGATTAAAATCTGCAAAAGATCTAGCACTGATTTGGAGACTTGATCTATGCATAGGGCAGAGACCAGAGAGTTCTAAAGGTAGAGATTCCAGTTGTCCTCTCCCTGTAGAGTCATGGGCAACATTGACTCCATCCAGAAATGATGACAAGATACATGGAGCAGTGCCAACCAGGAAAGCTCCCCCAGGCCTTGGTGTCCATAGTTTTTACTGGGACATCATGCTTGACCGCCTATACAGCTTACTTCAGTCTCTAGTCCCTCTGGAGGTCAAACTGATACCGGAAGACTCAAAGCCTCCACTGTAAATGAGTTTGTGTGATCCAAATTCCAAGATAAAGGACATTCTTCTCAAGCAAGATATGCTGAGGGTTTAGAGATTACCAGGGGCAAAGAAAGAGCCAAGGCCAGTCCTGTCTTAAAATCTATATTACATAACCCATTACTCAGCTTCAGTAACCAGTATATCTCCAACCACTTTCCCTTTCCATATTGTTTTCCATTAAAAATATGTAGAGGCCGGGTGCCATAGCTCACGCCTGTAATGCCAGCACTTTGGGATGCTGAGGTGGGATGATTCCTTGAGCCCAGGAATTTGAGGCCTGAGCAACACAGTGGGACATTGTCTGTACAAAATATTTAAAAATTAGCTGGGTATGGTGGCACACCCCTGTAGTCCCAGCTACTGGAGAAATGGAAGTGGAAGGATCACTTGAGCCCAGGAAGTCAACTGCAGTGAGCTGTGATGGCACCACTGCACTCCAGCCTGACTGACAGAGCAAGGCCCTGTCTCAAAAAAACAAACAAAAATTTACAAACATAGTAAAATAGCAAAAATAGTATCAAGACCACATGTGGCTATCCTAATTTTCGTATTTTACCCCATACTCCTTATCATTCTCTTTTTGTCTTTATCTATCTAGCCACACATAGCTATACTGTAAACACATAATTTTTTCAGAACTATTTTTCACAATTATTCAGAATACATTGTACCAATAAGGCTCTTATAATCTCTTAATTATCCCTTAACACTGTGCATTTTCAAAAAAACAAAAACACCCTCCTATGTAACCACAGTACAACCCCCAGATTTAGGAAATTCATATTCATACATTTTTATCATTTAATTTACAAACCCCATTCAAATTTTGATGACAGACCTAATTCTATTCTTGCTAAGTATAGAATCTAATCTAAGATTACAAATTATATTTAGTTTTTGTGTTTCTTTAGTTTTCCTCAATTTGGAATTTCCCAGTCATTCTTTGTATTTGATGCTCTTGAAACCTGAAAAATGTCCCTCAATTTTGGTTTGTTGGATGTTTCCTCATGATTTATGCATATATATTAACACTTACTTTGGATCATGATTCATGTATGTTTTGGTTGGTGCTAAGTCTTATAATCTATAGGTACTCCCATTATCTTTTTTATTTTTCTTGCAATTTATCCCTTAAAGAAATAGAGGCTGGGCATGGTGGCTCACACCTGTAATCTCAACACATTGCAAAGCCATGGTGGTAAGATCACTTTAGCCCAGGAGTTCGAGACCAGCTGGACAAAATGGTGAGACCCTTTCTCTATGAAAAAATTTTTTAAAACATTGCTGGGTGCGGTGGCAAGCCCCCGTAGTCCCAGCCACTCAGGAGGCTGAGGCAGGAGAATCTTTTGAGCTCAAGAGTTCATGGTGACAGTGAGCTATAATTGCAGCACTGCACTTAAGCCTGGGTGACAAAATGAAACTCCATCTCTGAAGAAAGGGAGGGAGGGAGGGAAGAAGGGAGGAAGGGAGGAAGGGAGGGAGGGAGGGAGGAAGGAAAGAAGGAAGGAAGGAAGGAAGGAAGGAAGGAAGGAAGGAAGGAAGGAAGGAAAAGGAAAGGAAAAAAAAGGAAAAACACCCAGGCTCGGTGGCTCACGCCTGTAATCCCAGCATTTTGGGAGGCCGAGGTGGGTGGATCACAAGGTCAGGAGATGGAGGCCATCCTGGCCAACAGAAATGTTGGGCTAAAGTGATCTTCCCACCATGGCTTCGCGATGTGTTGAGGTTATAGGTGTGAGCCACCATGCCCAGCCTCTATTTAGTGAAACCCTGTTTCTACTAAAACCAAAATACAAAAATTAGCTGGGCTTGGTGGTGTATGCCTGTAGTCTCAGCTACTCGGAGGCTGGGGCAGGAGAATTGCTTGAACCTGAGAGGCAAATGTTGCAGTGAGCCAAGATCGTGCCACTGCACTCCAGCCTGGTGACAGAGTGAGACTCCGTCTCAAAAACAAAAAACAGAAGTAGAGTCAGGTCAGGATTTTACTGATTGTAACACCATGGTGTATTTTATGTATTCCTCTGTATTCTCTGTTTTCTCTGAATTGATAGAATATAAAGTAATACTTTTCAGACACTAATGTGCAGAAAAATCATCTGCAGAGCTTTAAAACCCAGATTCCGGAGTCCCACTCAAAAGATTCTCAGTACATCTGGGATGAGCCTAAGACTTTACACTTTTAACAAATTTCCAAGTGATGCTGATGGTGCTGGCCTGAATTTTACACTTTCTGTAGCAGTGATTTGAAGACTTGACCTAGCCTGACTTTTTTTTTTTTTAGGTGGTGGTGTGTTCTTATATCAGGAGACATAAAATGTCTGATTCTCTTCATTTTGCTACACTGGTAGCTTCAGGTGTTCATTACCCACATCGATTAATTCTTGAAGGATTACAATGGTGATATTCTAGTACTGTTATTCATTTTTAATGAACTCAAATACTTCTATAAAAGAAATATTCCCTCTTTTGTGTGGTTACTCTGTGATATAATTTGCACATAAAAGGTAAGAAAAATGCTAGATTCTTATTTCCAATTTTCAAAGTAATGAGTTCACTGGTATCCTTCAACAGTACCCTTGTGTTGTTTCTGTCGTCTTGTTTGGGTTTTCCCAAAAGCAGACCCTGAGATAAACAAGAGCAAGGCAGGCCAGTAGGGAAGTGGAGAGGTAGTTCAAAGATAGGATGGTAGCCAATAAAGGGTGTACTACTAAGCCAGTTACCACAGTGTACTACCGAAGAGAAATTCCACTGGGATACGGTGGCACACACCCATAATCCCAGCACTTTGGAAGGCCAAGGTGGGTGGATCACTTGAGGTGGAGTTTCACTCTTGCTGCCCAGGCTGGAGGGCAATGATGCAATCTTGGCTCACTGCAACCTCCATCTCCCAGGTTCAAGTGATTCTCCTGCCTCAGCGTCCTGAGTAGTTAGGATCACAGGCATACGCCACCATGCCCAGCTAATTTTGTATTTTTGGTAGAGACAGGGTTTCTTCAGATTGGTCAGGCTTGTCTCAAACTCCCGACCTCAGGTGATCTGCCTGCCTCAACCTCCCAAAGTCCTGGGATTACAGGTGTGAGCCACTGCACCTGGCCAGGTGAATGTCTTATAGTCTTTGCATCTAACTTTGATTCAACACATTTATTGACTATCTTTTCTGCAAAGTGCACATTGTACAAAGAACAGAAATTTCTTTACATATCTTTGCCTTTTAGAGGTTCATAGTTTGCTGAGCAAAGAAAGGGCAACAAGAGAACTAAGGGGACAGATTAATTTTGTCTAGGAGAATGCCTTGAAATGGAGGTTATATCTTCTATATATGTCACACCCCCTTCTTAGGACAAATGACATGCTGAGAGCCCCAGGCTGAGCAAAGCAACTCTAACTTTTTTTTAAGATTAAGTGGCTGGCTGGTTGCAGTGGCTTACGCCTGTAATCCCAGGACTTTGGGAGGCTGAGGCAGGCAGATCACCTGAGGTCAGAAGTTTGAGACCAGCCTGGCCAACATGGTGAAACCTCATATCTACTAAAAACACAAAAATTATCCAGGTGTGGTGGCCAATGCCTGTAATCCCAGCTACTTGGGAGGCTGAGGCAGGAGAATCACTTGAACATGGGAGGCAGAGGTTGCAGTGAGCCGAGATCGCATCATTACACTCCAGCATGGGCAACAAGAGCGAAACTCATGTCTCAAAAAAAAAAAAAAAAAAAAGATTAAGTGGCCATGTTCTTGGTCACTATGATAAGATTTGTCATAGTGTCATAGTGACCCTAGCTGATTGTGCTGGAGGGCTGAGCCCCTGACAGAAGAACAGCCAGTTTATAGATAAGCTAGCAGCCCATTAAGTGGTCTGACATGATAATTTTGCTTAATAGGTAGGACAATGACTAGACCAATCATAGTGTCGACATAAAATGTAGAAATGAATCTCTAAGCGAAATGTTTTATTTGGGAATATAGATAAAAATAGAATTGCAATTTGGGCAAAGCTCTGATGGGTGAGTGAGGGCGGTAAGTAAAAGTAATTGCCATGGAAAGTAATGGCAAAAACTGCAATTATTTAGTCTCAGGTTGTTTTGGCAGCTATTAGGTAAAACTAGTCTTAAGGTTATAACATGCTGTTTCAGAAACTAAGAAGAGGCTGCCAGAGAGATCCTGGAGGAGCTGCTTTGTGCACTGGGGCTTATTCTCCCTGGTCACTTGATTCGGATTTACTTGAGTATGACAGAAGTTATTCCAATTCATATAATAAATTTTTACAATAGTATTTTAGAAGGTTGTGTGGGAGAGATACCAGGTATGTGTTAGTAGAGGAAGGAGAATAAGAAATACCCAGTGAGGCAAAAATAGAGTTGCTGAAGATAGGTTAATGATAGTATTTGTAGGGATCATGAACTTCTTCTCCTGAGGAGGGGGACAGTGTTTGTTGCTTATTGCCTTCCTTTCTGTTAAAAGATATTTTCTAATGGGCCAAATTAATTACCTTTTTATTTCTTTTCCTTTTCTTAGTGGTTTTGTGAGTTGTTTTCTTAGTGGTTGCTCTAGTGATGACAATATTGTGAGTTATTTCCTTAGTGGTTACTCTAGTAATTACAGAGTGAGCTATTTTCTTAGTGGTTACTTTAATGATTACAATTAACATCTTATCTTAAAACAATCTGGTTGAGATTAATATCAATTTAATTTTAAGAGATACAAAAACTTTGCTCCAATATAACTGCTCCCTCCCCCAAACTTTGAGCTATTATTGCCATTCAAGTTATATCTTCTTTGTAAGCCCATCAACACAGTTTTATGATTATGATTTTACTCCAGTTGCCTTTTAAATCATATAGGAGAAGGAAAGAGCTATAAACAAAAACATTTATCCTGTATTTTATATTTATTTGTTTAGCTACCAGTTGTCTTTACTGGTACTCTTTAATTCTTCATGTGGATTCAAGTTACCACCTCTGCTCTCCCTAATGGTTGTAGAGAATGGAAGGGAATGGAAGGGAAGAGGATCAGGACAAAAATGGACTTATCCTAGAAGAGGAGGGAGGATGGTAGAGATTTTGCAGTGTAGACAACTGAAAAGTATCTCTCTCATTTGGCTAATCCTTTAGAGTCTCCTATGTATCAGGAACTATGCTCAACACTGGGTATTCAGTCATACACACAGAGACATAGTAAAAAGACACAGTCCCTGTTCTATAGACTAGTGGGAGAGAAAGGAGAAAAACAAGCCTATCCTAAAATTACAAATTAAATTTGTGTCGTGGATGGTGCGGATTTACTTGAGAGAGTCTCAGAAAACACCTCTTGTGGATATGATGTTTAAAATGAGATCTGAAGGATAATGAGGCAGCTTGGTGATGGTGGTGGTGGTAAGGGGCTGTGGGGAGATGTAAAGGTAGAGGGATGAGGGTATTCTACGCCAAGGGAGCAGTGAGTGTAAAGGTTTTCAGATAGGGTTGAATCTAGCACTGTGAAGAAGAGAGAAAAGGTCAGTATGTTTGAGGCATAGTGAATGAAGTAGGGAGTAGCGCTTCAAGAGACAGGCAGGGTCTAGATCATGCAGGGCTTTGCATGTGAACCTGAGGAGTTTTGATTTTACTCAAAGAATAATGGAGTACCTTTTTTTTGTTTGGTTGGTTGGTTTTTGAGACAGTCTCACTGTTGTTGGCCATGCTGGAGTGCAATGGCGCATCTTGGCTCACTGCAACCTCCGCCTCTCAGGTTCATGCAATCTCCTGCCTCAGCTTCCCGAGTAGCTGGGACTACAGGCATGCACCACAATACCCAGCTAATTTTGTATTTTTAGCAGAGACAGGGTTTCACCATGTTGGTCAGGCTGGTCTGGAACAATGGAGTACCCTTAAAGCAGAGGTAATAAACTGAAAGTATGTAGTTTCTGCCTCAAGGTATATCCATACTTAGTGCAGTATGGTGCCAACTCTTAATCTTAGTTTTAAAACAGGGATTTCATATAAAAATCTAGATTTCCAGCTTCTCTTTTAAAAAGCTGAAGATCTCGCCATATCTTACTCCAGTTGTTTGGTGAAAGTTGGGTATAATCCCATGTTGGGGTTGTGCCAGGCAAGTGCAAAAGAGGCAGAAGAAGATGGGAGTTGAGAATACTTTGAAGGGAGGGATCGTAAGGATAAACTATTGAGTCTCAGATGGATAATATGGAAACTGAATTCTAGAGGTGGGTGATGAATAGATCATGGTGGTTCAGTGGACTGGCATCTCAATTAACTCAAAGGATTATTTATAAGGGATATTTTTACAAGTGAGCCAGAAGAACTGAAAGTTGTCACAGGAGAGTAAGGTGTTAGCACTGTGATTGTGGATGTGGTGATTTCTGGTGAAGAAAAGTTCCCAGGTGTGACTATAGAAGTGGATGGCTGAAGCAGGGTGGAAGAAAAGGTTATTGGGCATGACAGCAAACAACTAAGAGATCAGAATGATGAGAGGAATGGAGATGAAGATAAGTCTTTAAGTCAGATGTAAAATCTTCAGTGAATAAGAAGGAGTCATGGGAAATCACAGGATCACAGCCCTGGTCACTGCTGAAACCCTAGGAAATTATGACCTCATCTGATCCTGAGGTATATCATTTAAGAAAAATAGAATGGTTGACTTTGAAATTGGGAACCAAGGCTAGAAACTGGGGTGAGATTCTCATGATGAAATATTCAACTTTTTTCTTTTTCTTTGGTCTCTGGGAACAGTTACATTAGTATCAGTTTTTTTAAACAATAATTCTACCTCATTAATTTCAAATTTTCTGTAAGAGTTTATTACATATTTGTAAGAGTCTATTACAGATACGTTCACGGTGTTGTAGGAAATTAAGGCATGGGGCAATGAATCTAAGTGTGGCTTTTCATGTATATCTCTCTGTTAAGATCATGTAATCATCTTATTCAGTGATTTCTCAGAGGTTACCAGCAGGAAAAGGAACAGTGTTCCTTGGTGGAGCTAACTCAGGAGCATAAGTCTCTGATTAATCTGCAAAAATCCTGGAACAGGAACTACACTTCTCACATCAATGCTTACTGAGGTGATACTGAAACATTATTGAAGGAGACTTAAAGAAATTTAGAGGGCTGGGCACAGTGGCTCACACCTGTAATCCCAGCACTTTGGGAGGCTGAGGCGGGCAGATCACCTGAGGTTAGGAGTTCAAGACCAGCTTGGCCAACATGGTGAAACCCCATCTCTACTAAAAATAAAAAAATTTAGCTGGGCATGGTGGTGGGTGCCTGTAATACCAGCTACTTGGGAGGCTGAGGCAGGAGAATCACTTGAACCCAGGAGGCGGAGGTTGCAGTGAGCCAAGATTGCACCATTGCACTCCAGCCTGGGCAACAAGAGTAAAACTCCATCAAAAAAGAAAGGAAGAAAAAAGAAAGAAAGAGAGAGAGAAAGAAAGGAAGGAATAAGGAAAGAAAGAAAGAAAAAAGAAAAGGATAAAAAATAAAAAAAAAAGACCGGGTACAGTGGCTCATACCTGTAATCCCAGCACTTTGGGAGGTCAAGGCGGGTGCACCACAAGGTTAGGAGATTGAGACCATCCTGGCTAACAAGGTGAAACCCCGTCTCTACTAAAAATACAAAAAATTAGCCGGGCGTGATGGTGGGTGCCTGTAGTCCCAGCTACTCAGAAGGCTGAGGCAGGAGAATCGCTTGAGCCAGGGAAGCAGAGGTTGCAGTGAGCTGAGATCACACCACTATACTCCACCCTGGGTAACAGAGCGAGACTACATCTAAAAAACAAAACAAAACAAAACAAAAACAAAAAAACCCCGCTAAATACTACACAAGAAACTAGTAACAGTGACTACCCCTGGCAGAGGGATTACAGGTAGGAGAGGACAAGAGGTTTCACAGTCTGCCAGCTCTATCTAATAAATATTTTTCAGTGATAGAAGTGTCCTGTAGCTTCATATGGCTATTGCCAGCTTGAAATGTGGCCACTGAAACCAAGGAACTGAATTTTTAACTTTACTAATTTTAATTAATTTAGTCACATATGGCTAGTGGCTACCATATTGGACAGTGCAATTATACTGTTGAAGTTTTTTATACTTTATGCAAACATTACCTTTAAAAGTCAAAAGACACTATGTTGTATTCCTAACAATACTTATGAGTAGTGGCTTCAAGGAGTGTGTTGTCTCCGTGTTATAGCCAATAGAAAGTGAATGACAATCGTTAACACTTGGGTCTTCCTTGCTATGTGCCAGGTATTGCTCTAGGTGCTTTTCAGACATTAATTCCCTTCATCCTCCCAGCAACCTTATGAGGTAGGCACTATTATTAATCCCAGTTTTACAGAGGAAGTATGCACAGAATGATTAAGGCAGTAGCTAAGGTCACCTAGCCAAGAACTGATAGACTAGGATGTTGTGCAGGCATTCAACTCAGCCAGTTGACTCTGTGCACTTAACCACAACACTGTCTCTTACACAGGCAATTGACCAAATCACAAAAATACCTACAAGTTTCCATCAAGGGTGGAACACAAATGATACTGGGGAGAATCCAACTACAAAGATACACTATCCTTAATCACTATTTCAAGTAAAAAGATTTGTGTATGGATTTAAAATAAATGTCGTTAATAAATGAAAAAAGTGTGGATTTCACATGGGCAATCATTTGCCTAACACAACATCTTTTGGTTTTCCAGTGTCCCATATCTCTTATCTCCTATCTGCTACCATTCTCATTGTCCTAGCTGAAGACAGGTCAGTCTATTCTCTTTACTTTTCATCCCAAAGTTTTTCTTAATACTTCAGATGTCAGCCACCTGGGCATCTCTAAGTCCTTTAAATTTCTTTCTTTCTTTTCTTTTTTTGAGAAGGAGTTTGGCTCTTATTGCCTAGGCTGCAGTGCAATTGCAGGATCTCAGCTCACCGCAACCTCCGCCTCCCAGGTTCAAGCGATTCTCTTGCCTCAGCCTCCAGAGTAGCTGGGATTACAGCCATGTGCCACCACCCTCGGCTAATTTTGTATTTCTAGTAGAGAAGGGGTTTCTCTATGTTGGTCAGGCTGGTCTTGAACTCCCGACCTCAGGTGATCTGCCCACCTCAGCCTCCCAAAGTGCTGGGACTATAGGCATGAGCCACCGCACCCGGCCTCATATACATTTTTATTACACAATGGTTACCATATTATTTGCCCTGCCCTGTATCTAATTTTTGTCTTATTTAAAATATATTAACTATTGTTTTCTAACAGCTCAAAGATTTAGAGCATGTGATATTAGGCTTTCAGAGCAGCTCTTAAGACATTAAAGCACAGGTGCGGTGGCTCACGCCTGTAATCCCAGCACTTTGGGAGGCCGAGGGGGGCGGATCAAGAGGTCAGGAGTTTGAGACCAGTCTGGCCAACATAGTGAAACCCCGTCTCAAAACAAAAAGCAAAAAACAAAACAAACAAACCAACTTTAAAGCACAATTTGAATATAAGAAATATGCATAGGTTTCATGGACAGACCGTATTTGGTTAAAAAAAATGTGTATGGTTATCTTTGGGAGCAGGTGGAAGGAATGAATTACTGCAATTTCCTTCCTTCTGTGGCACCTGAGGAAACCACACTGCGGCTGGGTGAAGTCAGCAATTAATTGATTATCACCCTCTAGCTTGGTCAGGAATGCTTCAGCCCCCGCAGTGCCGCTCAGAGATCACCTGCACCATGGAAACACCCTGCATAAAAGCGGTTGAGGCACTGTTAAGACGCCTGGTATCTGGGCTGGGAGGTCCGCCCACTGGCGACTGCAGCTCGCTGGGCCACCCCCGGTCCACAGGGAAGGGAACCCCACCGTCTTTCCGATGTGCGCGGCGCCCCCTGCTGCCAGCCAGAGGAGCGCAGAGCCCGCTCGCAGGAGGCCAGGAACATGGCGGGGCAGTCCGGGAACATGGCGGGGCAACCCGCCGTCTCTGCCTCGCCGTCTCCGGACAGGGACGGAACGGAACCCAACGTCGTGGCTCGGATCTCACAGTGGGCGGACGACCACCTGCGCCTAGTCCGGGTATCGCAGCCACGCGGTCTGGGCGGGTGGTGGGCGCAGGGCGACACAGAGCGATCCTGAGAAGAACGTCAGGCCTCAGTCGGGGATCGCGCTGGGGCCAAGGAGCTGCAGAGAACTGCGGGGGAGTGAGCTCGAGAGGGCGACATCGCGAGTGTAGTGTGTGCAGGGCTGCAGAGGGAGGGCCGGGGACGGGCCAGGGGGCCAGTTCGGCCTCATTATTGCAAGGACGGTGCTGGATCCTTGCCGGGCTGTGGGGGGCACCTCCAAGGGTGAGACGCAGCCCAGCTCAGGGATGCCACCTGGTCCTGTAGTGCACTTGGGGAGGGCTCAGAGAGGAGACAGAGGAAGAGTAGGGAAGTCCTGTACGCCTTGGGAGATAACATTTCTAATTTTTATTTATTTTTAATTTTATTTTTTTAGGAGTGGGGTATTCCTTTCTGGCCCAAGCTGTAGTGCAGTGGCACGATCATAGCTCACTGCTGCCTCCACCTCTGGGCTGAAGAGATCCTCCTACTTCAGCCTCCTGAGTAGCTGGAACCACAGGTGTGCGCTACCACACCGACTAATTTCTTTTAAAGTTAGAGACGGGGGTCTTGCTATGTTGTCCAGGCTTGTCTCCAACTCCTGGCCTCAAGTGATCTCCCACCTTAGCCTCCTGAATAGATTTTTTTTTTTTTTTTGAGACAGGGTCTCACTCTATCATGTTTGGAGTGCAGTGGCACCATCATGTCTCATTGCAGCCTGCACTTTTGGGCTTAAGCAATCCTTCCACCTCAGCCTGCTGAGTAGCTGGGACTACAAGGCACTTGTCACCACACCAGGCTAATTTGTTTTTTATTTGTAGAGGCAGGGTCTCTCTGTGTTGCCCAGGCTGGCCTTGAACTCCTGGCCTCAAGGGATCTGCCCGCCTCAACCTCCCAAAGCACTGGGATTATAGGCATCAGACTGTGGTGCCCTGCCTTCTTTATTTCTTTTTCTTTTCTTTTCTTTCTTTCTTTTTTTTTTCTTTTTTTTTTTTTTTGTGAAGCACTAAGCCTCTGGAGTTGAAGCAAGAGAGGGACATGTTAGGCCACCAGACAAGAGAGGGTTGTGGCTAAGACACAGAATTGTGGTGATGTGACTTGTTTGGATGTGAGGTACAAAGAAAGAGGTCCAAGGAGGCTGGTAATAGTTGCTGATAAGGAGTTGGAGTAAATGATTTATTGGGGAAAATCTAGAGAACTTTTTGGACATGTACATGGTGATGTGTGAACCTGAAGATGGTTATTAAGACGTCTAAGCAAAACTGTAGATGCTGTTCTTGGCAACTGGACGTGGAATCTGGTGTTGAAGGGAGATCAAAACCTGACATAGAACATTGGGAATGACCTGCATAAACCTTAAGTAGCATTTAAAGCTGTGGGCTTGAATAACAACTCAGAGCAAGTGAGAAAAGCAACTGTAGGAGCCCTAGAATTTGGGGGATTATAACATGGAGAATCTGGGGAGTGAAGAGGAGGTCAGCAAGACTAACAAGAAGCAGACAGGTAGTAAGAAAGTCAGGACAGCCAGGTATTCTAGAAGCCGAGTGAAGAAAATGTTTTCAGAAGGAATCATTAACTGTGAAAAAACTCTGCTGAAGGCCAGGTGTGGTGGCTCACACCTGTAATCCCAGTACTTTGGGATGCTGAGGCGGGCAGATCACGAGGTCAGGAGATTGAAACCATACCGGCCAACATGGTGAAACCCTGTCTCTACTAAAAATATGAAAATTAGCCGGGTGTGGTTGCCTGTGCCTGTAATCCCAGCTACTTGGGAGGCTGAGGCAAGAGAATTGCTTGAATCAGGGAGTCGGAGGTTGTAGTGAGCCAAGATCGCACTATTGCACTCCAGCCAGAGTGAGACTCCGTCTCAAAAAAAAAAAAAAAAAAATTTGCTGAAGGCCAGGCATGCTCGCTTATGCCTGTAGTCCCAGAACATTGGGAGGCTGAGGCAGGTGGATCACAAGGTCAGGAGTTCAAGACCAGCCTGACCAACATGGTAAAACCCTGTCTTTACCAAAAATACAAAAATTAGCCAGGTATGGTGGCACACCCCTATAATCCCAGCTACTCAGGAGGCTGAGGCAGGAGAATCATCTGAACCCGGGAGGGTACCCCAGCCTGGGCAACAGATCGAGACTCCATCTAAAAAAAAAAAATTCTGCTGAAAAGTTGAGTAAGACAAGCTTTGCAAATACTCTGCAGCCAAGCAGCACTAGGTCTAAGGCCATGCTGTTTTAACTCACCATTGTGGCCTCAGTTCTTAGAGAAATGCCTGCCTCTTAGTAAGTGCTATATAAATATTTGTAGCATCATTGAATAGTAAATAATATTTGTGTTAATCGATGAAAACTCATTTCTTCCGGTTAAGCAGTAATAGATGCATGGTTTATTTCAGATGGGAGGAAGTTGTGTAAATTAGAACATGGTTATAATATTACAAATAATCCAGTAACAGAACCCAGAGTATGTACCTTTGTGCATATTTTCAATCTCTTTTCTTTTTTCTTTTGAGACAGAGTCTCACTCTGTTGCCCAGGCTGGAGTGCAGTGACACAATCTTGGCTCATTGCAACCTCCACTTCCTGGGTTCAAGCAAATCTTGTGCCTCAGCCTCCTGAGTGGCTGGAATTACAGGTGTGTACTATCACAGCTGGCTAGTTTTCTTTGTATTTTTAGTAGAGACAGGGTTTCACCATGTTGGTCAGGCTGGTCTCAAACTCCTGGCCTCAAGTGACCCACCCGCCTTGGCCTCTCCAAGTGCTGGGATTACAGGCTACAGGCATGAGATATCGTGCCCGGCCTCAGTCTCGTTTTATGTACCTAGTTGTATTGATTGAAGCAAAGTGTGTTAGATTATCACTTTTTTTGAGAGAGTTGCAGGATTCTTAATTTTTCATTAAACTCCTTTAGGCCTTCCCCAGTTTAAATGAAACACTTAAAAAACATCACTAGGTATTCCTCAGCGATTTACCCAGATTTGCCAAGGTTCTGTATTTTAAGGTTTTAGTGATAAGATTTTCTACCAAATACTTAAATTCCCATAATGGATGCAAGGTTATACTAATTGCTTTGGGTACTGTACAAGAAGTACTAGACCAGTTCATACATTTATGGAACTGGTAGTTAAATAATACAATCAGTGGAGAACAGTCCAATACTATATACATATATGTATGTGTATATGGGGATGGGTGGGTGTGTATATGTATGTGTATATGTTGACATATATATATATATATACACACACATTTTTCTGTGTGCCAGTTGGGAAATAATTTGAATATTGTAAAAGTTAAAAGAAGGAAAGATTAATGAATGAGTAGGCAGTTTTTTGAAGAGGTGGGCCTTTATTTGAAGGACATACATTGTACATTGTTTGTATAATTAGATATAGAGAGGACAGTCTTCTTTTTTTCCACCTTCTAATTAGTACTTTCACTATTGTGAATAATAATTAATGAGAGTTAACCCTTAAATCTCTTTCTGTAGAACATCAGCACTGGAATGGCCATGGCTGGAATAATATTACTTCTAAGAAGTATTCGACTGGTAAGTTAAAAAATGAAGAAGACATTACAATAAGCAGCAGGTAGTTTATTCACATTTCAGACAATTTTTATCTCAAGCAGTGTATCGTATTGTTATGCATATTGGTAGCTTTGAAATAGTATTTTAGAACAGTGAACATATTTTAAGGTCTTGGTTTAAAAGTAACATATCCACAGGATTTTACAGAATGTAATTGCATGGTCTATATTTCCATAATCACTTTTTTTCATGCTTAAAAAGGAATCTGAAAAGGATTTACTTTGCTAGAATGTTATAATCACTAAATTTGCATTTCAAACGCTGCAGAATATCTTAAAAATGTTTTTTATGGTGCTTTTTGATTTAGACCACAGTTGAATTATGTCCCTTAGCACTCAATAATTTAAGCTTCCAGTTAGCACATTTTCTTAGCTCTTTCACTAATATTTTATTAGTAGCATAATAGACATAATTTTTTTCTGTGCCCATTAAACAATAACTCCAGTGGCCGGCGAGGTGGCTTATGCCTGTAATCCTAGCACTTTGGGAGGCCAAGGCAGGTGGATCACCTGAGGTCAGGAGTTCGAGACCAGCCTGGCCAACATGATGAAAGCCTGTCTTTACCAAAAACACAAAAAATAAGCCAGGTGTGGTGGCAGGTGCCTGTAATCCCAGCTACTTGGGAGGTTGAGGCAGGAGAATTGCTTGAATCTGGGAGGCGGAGGTTGCAGTGAGCTGAGACTGTGTCACTGCACTACAGCCTGGGCAACAAGAACGAAACTCCATCTCAAAACACAAAACAAACAAAAAACAATAACTCCAACTTCCCTTTCCCCTCATCCCCTGGAAACCATCATTCCATTTTTCATCTCTATGATTTTGACCACTCTAAGTACCTCATATAAGTAGCATCATATCATATTTGTCTTTTTGTGACTGACTTTTTTCACTTAGCCTGATATTACTAAGATTCATCCGTGTTGTAGCATATATCATAATTTTTGTTCTTTTTAAGACTGACAATATTCCATTGTAAGTGTATATCACATTTTGCTTCTCTGTTCATCTGTTGATGGACACTTGGGTTCCTTCCATGTTTTAGCTATTGTGAATAATGCTGCTATGAACATATTATTCAAATATGTTCAATAAACCTCTGTACAAATAAATCTTCGAGACCCTACTTTCAGTTATTTTAGATATATACCCAGAAGTGGATGACATAGAAGTTGTATTTTTAATTTTTTTTTTTTTTAGACGGAGTCTCACTCTGTCGCCCAGGCAGGAGTGAAGCGCTGTGATCTCAGCTCACTGCAGCCTCCGCCTCCCAGGTTCAAGTGATTCTCCCTCCTCAGCCTCCTGAGTAGCTGGGATGACAAGTGCCTGCCACCACACCTGGCTAATTGTTTTGTATTTTTAATAGAGACAGGGTTTCTCTGTGTTGGCCAGACTGGTCTTGAACTCTTGACCTCAAGTGATCCACCTGCCTCAGCCTCCCAAAATGCTGGGATAATAGGCGTGAGACCCTGTACCAGGCCTATTTTTAATTTTTTTAGTAACTGCCATACTGTTTTTTGTAGTGGCTATTTTACATTACCACTAATAATACGTAAGAGTTTGTTTCACCACATTCTTACCAACAATTATTATTTTCTGTTTTTTTGTTAGTAGCCATCCTAATGGGTTTGAGATAGTATCTCATTGTGGTTTTGATTTGCATTTCTCTAATGATTAGTGATGTTGAACATCTTTTCATGTGCTTATTGGCCTTTCATATGTGTTTTTTTGATAAATGTCTATTCAGCTCTTTTGCCCCTTTTTGAATGAGTTGTTTGGTTTTTTGTTGTTGAATTTTAGGAGTTCTCTATATTCTGAATCCCTAATTAGATAAATGATTTGCAAATATTTTCTCCCATCCATTCTGTATGTTGCCTTTTGTTTTTGTATTTGTTTTTGTTTTAGAGATAAGGTCTCACTCTGTTGCCCAGGCTAGAGTGCACTGGTATGATCATGACTCACTGCAGTCTCAATCTCTTGGCCTCAAGTGATCCTCCTGTCTCAGCTTCCTGAGTAGCTGGGACTAAAGGCACCTGCTACCCTGCCTGGCTAATTTTTAATTTTTCTGTAGTGATGGGGGTCTCGCTGTGCTGCCCAGGCTGGTCTTGAACTCGTGTCCTCAAGCAGTTCTTCCATCTCAGCCTTCCAGAGTGCTGGGATTACAGACATGAGCCACTGTGGCCTGTCTATGTGTTTGCTTTTCTAACTCTGTTGATAGTGCTTATTAATGTGCATGTTTTTAATTCTTATGAAGTCCAATTTGTCTATTTTTTCCTTTTAATTTTTGTGGGTACATAGTAGGTGTATACATTTATAGGGTAAATGAGATAATTTGATTCAGGCATACTGTGCATAATAATCACATCAAGGTAAATAGAGTATCCATCACCTTAAGCATTTATTCTTTTTTTGTGTTACAAACAATCCAATTATGCTCTTTTAGCTATTTAAAAATATACAATAAATAATTGTTGACAGTAGTCACCCTGTTGTGCTACCAAATATTAATCTTATTCATTCTATTTAATTATATTTTCATATTCATTAACCAACCCCACTTCTTGCTCATCCCCAGCTACCCTTCCCAGATTCTGGCAACCAACATTCTACTCTCTGTCTCCATGAATTAAATTTTTGAATTTTTTCGTTCCCTCAAATAAGTGACAACATGCAAAGTTTTTTCTTTGCTTGGATTACTTAACATAATGACCTCCAGTTCCACCCATGGTGTTGCAAATAACAGTTCTATTGAAGGCTGAATAGTATTCCACCATGTACATGTACCGTATTTTCTTTTTTGAGACAAGGTCTCGCTCTGTCACCCAGGTTGAGTGCAGTGGTGTGATCATGGCTCACTGCAGCCTCGATCTCCCGGGCTCAAGTGATCCTCCCATGTCAGCCTCCTGAGTAACTGGTACCACAGATGTGAGCCGCCATGCCCGGCTAATTTTTGTAGTTTTTGGAGAGACAGGGTTTTTTCATGTTATCCAGGTTGATCACCAGCTCCTGGGCTCAAGCGATCTGCCTGGCATGGCCTCCCAAAGTGCTTGGATTACAGACATGATCCACTGCACCCAGCCCATATTTTCTTTATCCATTCATCTGTTGGTGGACACTTAGGTTTCTTCCAAATCGTGGCTATTGTGAATAGTGCTGCAATAAGCACAGGATTAAAGATATCTCTTTGATATACTGATTTCCTTTCTTTTGGTATATATCTAACAGTGGGATTGCTGGATCATATGGTACTTCTATTTTTAGTTTTTGTTGTTGTTGTTGTTGTTGTTTTAGATGGAGTCTCACTGTGTCACCAAGGCTGGAGTGCAGTGTCACGATCTTGGCTCACTGCAACCTCTGTCCAGGTTCAAGCGATTCTCCTGCCTTAGCCTCCTAAGTAGCTAGGATTACAGGTGCATGCTACCACACCCAGCTGATTTTTGTATTTTTAATAGAGACAGGGTTTCACCATGTTGGTCAGGCTGGTCTCGAACTCCTGACCTTGTGATCCACTCGCCTCAGCCTCCCAAAATGCTGGGATTATAAGCGTGAGCCACCACGCCCAGCCTATTTTTAGTTTTTTGAGGAACCTCCAAACTGTTCTCCATAAGGGTTGTAATAATTTACATTTTCACCAACAGTGTATAAGGGTTCCCTTTTCTCTTCATTCTCGCTAGCATTTGTTATCTCCTATCTTTTGGATAAAAGCCATTTTAATTGAGGTGAGATGATATTGTAATTTTGATTTGGATTTCTCTGATGATCAGTGATACTGAGCACCTTTTTATATACCTGTTTGCCATTTGTATGTCTTTTTTTGAGAAATGCCTATTCAAATCTCTCAACCATTTTTAAATGGGATAGTTAGATTTTTTTTTCCTATAGAGTTGCTTGAGCTCTTTATATAAACTGGTTATTAATCCCTTGTCAAGTGGATAGTTTGCACATATTTTCTCCCATTCTGTGGGTTGTCTCTTCACTTTGGTGGTTGTTTCCTTTGCTGTGCAAAAGGTTTTAACTTGATGTGATCCCATTTGTCTATTTTTGCTCTGGTTGCCTGTGCTTGCGGGGTATTTTTCAAGAAATCTTTGCCCAGTCCAATGTCCTGGAGAGTCTCCCCAATGTTTTCTTGTAGTAGAGTCATAGTTTGAATTCTTAGATTTAAGTCTTTAATCCATTTTGAGTTTATTTTTGTATATGATGAGAAAGAGCTTGATTTATTTGCTTACGGATATTCAGTATTCCCAGCATCATTTTTTGAAGAGACTGCCCTTTCTCCAATTTATGTTCTTGGCATCTTCGCTGAAAATGAATTCACTGTAGATGTATGGATTTGTTTCTGGGTTCTGTATTCTGTTCCATTGGTCTATGTATCTGTTTTTATGCCAGTACCATGCCGTTTTAGTTACTATATTATAATTTGAAGTGAAGTAATGTGATTGTAATGTACAAAACTGGAACAAATATATTTCCATATATATAATTTGTATTATAATTTGAAGTGAAGTAATGTATTATAATTTGAAGTGAAGTAATATGATTGTTCCAGTTTTATACATGTACTCAGGATAGCTTTGGCTATTCTGGGTCTTTTGTGGCTCCATATAAATTTGAGGATTGGTTTTTCTGTTTCTGTGAAGAATTTTGATAGGGATTGCATTAAGTCTATAGATTGCTTTGGGTAGCGTGGGCATTTTAACAATATTGATTCTTCCAATCCATTCATGAACATAGAAAATTTTCTCATTGGTTGTTTTCAATTTATTTCCTTAGTGTTTTATAGCTTTTATTTATCTTTGAGACAGAGTCTTGCTCTGCTACTCAGGCAGTGGTACTATCTTGGCTCACTGAAACCTCCATCTCCCAGGTTAAAGTGATTCTCATGCCTCAGCCTCCCAAGTAGCTGGGATTACAGGCATGCACCACCATGCCTGGCTAATTTTTATATTTTCAGTAGAGACAGGGTTTCACGATATTGGTCAGGCTGGTCTTGAACTCCTGGTCTCAAGTGATCTGCCCACCTTGGCCTCCCAATGTGCTGGTATTACAGGCATGAGCCACTGCACCCAGCCAGTGTTTATAGTTTTCATTGTAGAAATCTTTCACTTCTTTGGGCAAATTAATTCCTAGGTATTTAATTTTATTTCCAGCTATTGTAAGTAGGATTACTTTCTTCATTCTTTTTCAGATTGTTCACTGTTGGCATATAGAAATGCCACTGATTTTTATGTGGTGATATTGTATCCTGTAACTACTGAATTTGTTTATCAGTTCCAATAGTTTTTTGGTAGAGTCTTTAGGTTTTTACAAGTACGGGATCATATCATCTGCAAACGAGAAAAGTTTGACTTCTTCATTTCTGATGCATATGCTCTTAATTTCTTTCTCTTGTCTGAGTGCTCTCGCTAGGACTTCTGATACTATATTGAATAACAGTGGTGAAAGTGGGAATCCTTGTCATATTCTAGATCACAGAGGAAAGGCTTTCAGTTTTTCCCCATTCAGTATGATATTAAGCTGTGGGTCTGTTGTATATGGCCTTTATTGTGTTGATGTATGTTCCTTCTGTAGGATTTTGTGAGGGTTTTATAACAAAGGGATTTTGATTTTATCAAATGCTTTTTCAGCATCTATTGAAATGTTCATGTTTATATGGTTTTTGTCCTTTTTATTTTTGAGATGGAGTATCTCTCTGTCACCCAGGCTGGAGAGCAGTAGTGTGTTCTCAGCTACTGCAACCTCTTCCTCCCAGGTTCAAGCAATTCTCCTGCTTCAGCCTCCCAAGTACCCGGAATTACAGACACCGGCCCCCATGCCTGGCTAATTTTTGTATTTTTAGTAGAGATGGGGTTTTACCATGTTGATCAGGCTAGTCTCAAAATCCTGACTTCAGGTGATCCACCTGCCTCGGCCTCCCAAAGTGCTGGGATTACAGGCGTGAGTCACCGCACCAGGCCTGTCCTTCATTTTGCCAATATGATCTATCACACTGATTGATTTATGTATGTTGAACCATCCTTGCATCCTTGGGATAAATCCCACTTGGTTGTGATGAATGATCTTTTAAATGTGTTGTTGAATTTGATTTGCAGGTGTTTCTTTGAGGATTTTTGCATGAATGTTCATCAGTGATATTGGCCTGTAGTTTTCTTTTTTGATGTGTCTTTGTCTGGTTTTGGTATAAGGGTAATACTGGCCTTATAGAATGAGTTTGGAAGTATCCCTTCTTCCTCTACTTTTTGGAATCATTTGAGTAGGAATGGTATTCATTTCTTTCTTGAACGTTTTGGTAAAATTCAGTAATTAATTCATTGAATCCTGTGCTCTTCACTGCTGGCAAAGTTTTTATTACAGCTTTGATATCATTTCCTTTTATAATGGCCTTGTTCTCATTACTTGTTGTTGGTCTGTTCAGTTTTAGATTTCTTTATGTTTCAATATTGGCAGGTTGTACATGTCTAGGAATTATCTATTTCTTCTAGGTTTTCTAACTTGTTGGCATATAGTTGTTCATAGTAGCCTCTAATAATTTTTTGAATTTCTGTGGTATTGGTTGTAATATCTCCTTTTTCACTTCTGATTTTATTTATTTGAGTCTCCTCTCTTTTTTTCTCAGTCTGGCTAAAGGTTTCTCAGTTTTATCTTTTCAAAAAACCAACATTTCATTTCCCTGATCTTTTGTATTCCTTCATTGCAATTTCATTGATTTTTGCTCTGATCTTTATTATTTCTTTTCTTCTACTAATTTTGGGTTTGATTTGCTCTTATTTTATTTTTTCTTTTGAGAAGGAGTCTCACTCTGTTGCCAGGCTGGAGTGGAGTGGCACGATCTTGGCTTACTGCAACTTCTGCCTCCTGGGTTCAAGCAATTCCCCTGCCTCAGCCTCCTGAGTAGCTGGGATTACAGGCATGTGCCACCACACCCAGCTAATTTTTGCATTTTTAGTAGAGACGGGGTTTCACCATGTTGGCCAGGTTGGTCTCAATCTCTTGACCTCGTGATCTGTCCACCTCGGTCTCCCAAAGTGCTGGGATCACGGGCATGAGCCACCACGCCAACCTCTAGTTCTTTTAGATGGATCATTGTTTGTTTTTCTGTTCTTTTGATGTAGGTGCTTATAGCTATAAAATGTCCTTTTAGTACTGCTTTTGCTGTATCCCACGGGTTTTGATATGTTTTGTTTTCGTTATAATTTTTTAATTTTTTTGACAGAGTCTTGCTCTGTTGCCCTAGGCTGGAGTACAGTGGTGTAATCTTGGCTCACTGCAACCTCCACCTCCTGGATTCAAGCAATTCTCCTGCCTCAGCCTCCTGAGTAGCTGGGATTACAGGCACGCACCACCATGCCTGGCTAATTTTTGTAGTTTTAGCAGAGAAAGGGTTTCGCCGTATTGGCCAGGCTGGTCCTGAACTCCTGAACACAGGTGATCTGCCCACCTCGGCCTCCCAAAATGCTGAAATTACAGGTGTGACCCACCACGCCTGGCCTTCATTATCATTTGATTCAAGAAATTTTTAAATCTCTTTTTTAATTTCTTTATTGACTCATTGGTCGTTCAGGAACACATTGCTTAATTTCCACATATTCGTATAGTTTCCAAAATTCCTCTTGTTATTGATTTCTAGTTGTATTCTGTTGTAGTCAGAGAAGGTATTTGATATAATTTTGAGATTTTTAAGACTTGTTTTGTGACCTAACGTGTGGTCTATCCTTCAGAATGATCCATGTACTGAGGAGAAGAAATGTATATTCTGCAGCCATTGGATGATATTTTCTATGAATATCCTAGGTCTTTTTGGTCTGTAGTGCAGATTAAGTCCAATGTTTCTTTGTTGATTTTCTGTCTGGAAGATCTGTCCAGTACGGAAAGTGGGGTGTTGATGCTTCCAGCTATTATTATATTGGGATCTGTCTGTGTCTTTAGCTCTAGCTCTAATGGCTCTGTACATCTTGGTGTGCCAGTGTTGGTTGCGTATATATTTATAATTGTTATATCCTCTTGCTGAATTGACCATTCAAATAGTCTATATATTTTATTTATTATATTCCTTAAATCTCATTTATTTTATGATTCCTTCCTACCCTTTTTTTTCCATACCATTGATTTGTTGGGAAGACCAAGTGATTTATTCTATAGTATATTCCACATTCTGGGTTTGTCTCCTACATTATTCTTGGTTATAAAAATCTTCAGTTCAACTTTACTGTCATAGGAAGTTGGGTACTAATTTATCCTTTTATTTTTATTTATTTATTTATTTATTTTACAAAGACAGGGTCTCGCTCTGTCACCCAGGCTGGAGCGTAGTGGCACTATTATGGCTCATTGTAACCATAAACTCCTGGGCTCAAGTGACCCTCCTGTTCTGTGTTACAATGCCCAGCTGATTTTTACATTTTTTTTTGTGGAGGTGGTATCTCACTGTGTTTCCCAGGCTGGTCTCAAACTCCTGGCCTCAAGTGATCCTTCCACCTTAGCCTCCCAAAGTGCTGGGATTATAGGCATAAGACATCATGCCTGGCTTTTCCTTCTGTTATGTAAGCCTCTTAACTAGCCATAATTATGAACAAAGCTTGTAGTATTCTTAATGTGGAAAAAATAGGCATAAAGTGTTGATTGATCTCAAGAAATCACCTAAGTGTTAGGGATTGTAGTACATTCCTAATGTTGGCCTTTCTTTTTTCTTTTTTTAATGTGCCTTTTCTCCTACAAGATAAAAAATAATAATAAGAAAAAAATCTTGTTGGTTAAGGTTCTAATTTAATTTGACTCAGCTTTGTTTAAGTTTTCCCACCAGTATATGCATGAATACATTGCACTTATGTAGAACAGGATAGAGGCTGTTTAACCAGATTTGTGTGGTGCCAGGCACAGATAGATACTCATTGTCTTTTGATGAATTATGTCATATTTTGAGGTTGTAAGCTTTTAGAAGTTAGGAGTCTATTTAATGTTCTTTATGTAGTAGCTTGAAAATGGTGAATAATGACTTGTAAATAATGTTTCCTTAAAAACTTTTGACTAAATCATATTAAAGTAACATGAAATTAAGACCTAAATTTACAAATGTTGATGGTTATATCTTCTTGTGAAATGTTTTGATAATTTGACATTTTAAATTTTGAAATGACAATAATAATGTGATTATATTTTTCTCCTTGTAAATCAATAGACGTCAAAATTTACAAGCTCTTCGGATATTCCAGTAGAATTTATAAGAAGAAATGTTAAACTACGTGGACGATTACGCCGAATAACTGAGAATGGTTTAGAAATTGAACATGTACCTATTACTTTACCTATGATAGCATCATTGAGAAGTAAGTAAGGTACAAGATTAATGAAACTAAGTAACTATTGTGGTATTCTTTTATTAGATGTTATTTATAAAATAGCAAAAAAAAGTCGTTTTGAATCCTAATAACTCCATTGTCTATGAGAAAGTCTCAGTTCTTGGCCTTATACATAAGGAGGTACTTAATTTGGCTCAGACTTCCTTTCTTCCTTTGCTCTTTTTTAAATTCAACCATTCAGTCATTCATACAAACATTCAGTCATTCATTTCACAAATGTTGAGCACCTATTATGGTCTAGGACCTAAGGTAATTGTACAGTGTTGGGTAAAACAAAGCCCCTTTAACCCTTGAAGCTTACAGTCTAGGTAGAAGATAGATAACAAGCAAATGAAAAGTTGTCCTAAGAGCTATGAAGAAAAGGAGCAGGATACTAGGATAATTTTGGGGGGTCTTGGGGGTGGCAGTAATGGAATCTATACATATAGAGTAGTCAGAAAAGGCCTCACTGAGGAATTGCTATTTAATCAGGGACCCGAAGAATTAAGAGGAGGCTAGCTAGGAAGAGCATAGGTGAGAAAGAGCATGGTGCTTTTGACAGGACATACCAAGACTCCTGTGTCTGAGGCTCAGGAAGGAAGGGTGTGAGACAGGGTATCCAATCTTTTGGCTGGGCCACATTGGACGAAGAAAAATTTTCTTGGGCCACAAATTAAATACACTAACAATAGCTGATGAGCAAAAAAAGGAAAAAAATCCTCATAATGCTTTAAGAAAGTTTACAAATTTGTGTTGGGACATATTCAAAGTTGTCTTTGGCCGCATTTGGCCCATAGGCCGCAGGTTGGACAAGCTTGGTGTAAGATACACCAAAGGAGATTGGAGAGATGGGCAGGAGCCAGCTCTTTCCTGCTGCAATTCCCATTTCTTCTTGCTTCATATCAAAGCCCCCAGTCACACAGACCCTCCTGATGCTTATATGCATTCTTGTAACACTGGGCCTGGCTCTTTGCTTGGTGTGTCTTGGCCTCTGTTGAACATCATTTGATTATTTAGGATCCAGCTCAACTGTCAGCTCTTTTGTGAAGCTTCCTTAACTGCCAAGCTGAATTAGCCTCTTTCTTTGCCATACCCCACAAAAATTTATGATACACTGCAATTATAGTTTGTATTTACCTTTTTCTGCTATTATTATATATTTAGGTTTATATTTCTCACTGAACTATGAGCTCCTGATGGGCAAGGATTTTTTCCTTTTTATCTTTGTATTTGAAGTTCCTAGCAAAATACTTACTGGCCAATAGAGACTTGGTAAAATTTGACAAATGGGTTAATTTAGTTCTGTTTATGGCTCTTCTTAATATTATTCTGATTTTATGAAGAAAGGAGTTCTTGCTTTTTTAAAATCCCAAGGTGAACAAATATCACGTTGTTCAATAAGGTATAACTGTAAAGGAACAAGATTGATATTTCCCCCAGACATACTTGATAAGATTAATTCTTTTAATAAACCAAAGAGAACTTAACAGTTTTAATGAGTGTTGCTCCCTAAAGAGAGATTACCAAGGATAGCTTTTTTTGGCCACTTCAGCTTTACGCAGTTTTTACACTAAACAAGTCCTTTAGGTTCTCAGTTGTTATAATAATTTAAATCTCTCCTATCTGATAGTAATGACTCGTTAGAGCTTAGCCAGCCAAATCATCACTTGTGATTGTCCAGGCTATGCATTGCATGACTACAGGGGTGATATTTAATAGAAATCTGCCTCCTGAAATCATGCAATGCCACAGTGCTATAATTGCCATAAATGATTTTTATTATTAATGGGTCTCACAACAAATAGTAATGTGTTTATGTAATTTGGTACATAGAATTTTAGAGCTTAAGAGAGCCTTAGAAGGCCTTAAATCCCACTTTACTATTCTCCTCCACTTATTTTAATATTTTCTATGGAGATTAAATGCCATCTAGCTAATAATGAAATCAAAGCTAGAAAACAGATTTTCCATCACTCAGTTCAGAACTGCATGTTCTATAGACATGTAGAAGTTAAAGAAACAGATGGTAAATGTCTTATACCTCTCAACAGATATTAGCCACTACAGATGTCATGATAGTGCTAATGCCTGTTTTATGGCTGACATAAACTGCTTATGTGAAAAGATCATTTTGCACTTTCAAACATGAAATCTATTTACCTGTAAAATTGTTTTCGAGCTAGAAAGTTGCTACCCAAACCATTTTGAATGATATGTTAAGTTGCTAGAGCATAGTCTTCATTTTAAAATAGTTAATTAGAAGCTCCTTATGTTCCTGTCACTATTACTACTTCTTGGCTTATGTAACAAAAATAGATATTTATTCTATTTCTGAGGAAGGCTAAGACCCAGGTCCTAAAAATGGAGGTCATTCTTACCAAGAAGGTTTGGTTCGAATGACTTAGCATAGTAGTAGAGGCTGCATGGTGTAGTAGAAAACAGATTGGTGTGTGGAGCTGTGTTCTGTTTCTACTTTTGGTCTGTAGTTGTTCCTACCACCATCAAACAAGAGAGTTATAAGATTTCCCTTTTTTTTTTTTTTTTGAGATGGTGTCTCGCTCTGTCGCCAGGCTGGAGTGCAGTGGCACGATCTTGGGTCACTGCAACCGCCACCTCCCGGGTTCAAGTGATTCTCCAGCCTCAGCCTCCCAAGTAGCTGGGATTACAGGCTTATGCCACCAGGCCCAGCTAATTTTTTCATTTCTTTTTCCCAGCTAATTTTTGTATTTTTAGTAGAGATGGGGTTTCACCATGCTGGCCAGGGTGGTCTCGAACTCTTGACCTCATGATACGCCTGCCTCAGCCTCCCAGAGTGCTGGAATTACAGGTGTGAGCCAGCATGCCCAGCCTGGAGTTATAAGATTTCTAAGACTCCTTCCTCATGATAATTCTGTGCCACCTGTCCCTTCTGCAGTCTTTTTTTTTGGTGTGTATGAGTGAGGAGGCACACACACAGACACACACACGCACACACACACAGAGCCTAAAAATTTTATGAAGTAAAACATTTAGAATAGTTCATTCCTTCAGATATTACTGAATCCCTGTGCTATTGTTACAGTCTCAGTACAGCGGCAAACAAAATGGGCACATGCCTGCAGTAGTCATAAAACCTGCAGTCTAGTGAGGAAATTATTCAAAGCTTCTCTTATCCCTGATGGTTAAAAAAAAAAATTGTGACATAGATGTATTTGATTCTGCTGTCATACAACTTCATGTGTCTCATGAAGTTGTCCATTGTCATAAATCCGCTTATAGTATTTTATAGATCTAGAATTGTTTACAAAAAATCAGTTTTTGTTTCATGTCCTCTCTCTCTAAAAACCTTAAAAATGTTTAGTCACAAAGTTTCCCACCCATATCATGAGGCAGAAATATGACAGACTCCCTAGTTGGGGTTTGCTCCAGTATTCATCTCATGTTTGTAGTTTTTCTAGATAATCATGATTTTTCCTTTACTTGACATAGTCACTCTCTACTCCCTTCTGCTTCTCTATTTATTTGAAACACCCAAGTCTCACCTTATCTTTATTGATAATTTTGAGACTCAGTCTTGCTCTGTCACCCAGGCTGGAGTACAGTGGCGTGATCATGGCTCACTGCAGCCTCCACATTTCAGGCTGAAGCAGTCCTCTCACCTCAGCCTCCTAAGCAGCTAGGACTACAGGAGTGCATCATCATGGCCGCTAATTTTTAAGTTTATTTATTGTAGAAACAGGGTCTCACTGTATTGCCCAGCCTTTCTTAAACTTCTAGGTTCAAACCATCGGCCCACCTCTACCCCTCAAAGTGCTGGGATTACAGGCTGAGCCACTGCACCTGGCCAAGTTCTACCTTTTTGACAGAGTGCTCTTGGCCTACTCCATTGAAGCCTAAGTTGTTCTCCCATCCTAACCACCATCTACTGTGTCATCCATCTGTTTTGAATTGGGCTTAATTTACTTACTTATTTTTGATGCTTGTATAAAAGATTTATTGAAGGGCTGAGAAGATAGAGGGATTCACATCACAGTAACATAAAACTAAAAAATTCATAGATTAGAAATCAAAGACCAGGTGCAGTGGCTCATGCCTGTAATTCTAGCACTTTGAGAGGCTGAAGCAGGAGGATCCCTTGAGCTCAAGAGTTTGAGACTAGCTCTGGCAGCATTGTGAGACCTCGTCTCTACAAAAAAATTGTAAAAATTAGCGATGCCTTGTACCTGTAATCCAGCACTTTGGGAGGCTGAAGCGGGTGGATCGCTTGAGTCCAGGAGTTTGAGACTAGCCCGGGCTACATGGTGAAACTCTTGTCTCTACAAAAAACACAAAGATTAGCTGGGTGTGGTGGCATGGGCCTGTAGTCCCAGATATTTGGGAAGCTGAGGCAAAAGGATTGCTTGAGCCCAGGAATCAGAGGTTGCAGTGAGCCAAGATCATGCCACTGCACTCCAGCCGGGGTGACAGAGTGAGACCTGATTTTAAAAAACAGACAAAGAAACAAATACATTAGCTGGGCATGATGGCATGTGCCTGTTGTCCTGGCTACATGGGAGGCTGAGGTGGAAGGATTGCTTGAGACTGGGAGGTCGAGGCTACAGTGAGCTGTGATCATGCCACTGCACTCCAGCCTGGGTGGCAGAGCAAAACCATGTCTCAACACACACACGCGCACACACACACACACACACACACACACACACAGGGAGGTTGAGGCTACAGTGAGCTGTGATCATGCCACTGCACTCCAGCCTGGGTGGCAGATCGAAACACACACACACACACACACACACACACACACACACATACGCACATGCATGCACACCACGCACACTGGTTCACACCTGTGATCCCAGCATTTTGGGAGGCTGAGGTGGGCAGATAACTTGAGCTCAGGAGTTCAAGACCAGCCTGGCAAATATGGTGAAACCCTCTTTCTGCTAAATATACAAAATTAACCGGGTGTGGTGGGGGGTGGCATGTGCTTGTAATTCCAGCTACTCAGGAGGCTGAGACAGCAGAATCACTTGAGGCAGAGATTGCAGTGAGCCAAGATTGCACTACTGCACTCCAGCCTGGGTAACAAGAAAGAAACTTCCATCTTAAAAAAATAAAAGTAACACTTGCTTTTTCAAAAAAGCAATTTGTTTCTGGAAGATTTATTTTTAAATTCTTACTGATCACATTATATTTTAAATATTCAATGGGAAATTTGCTAATTTAAAGGAAATACAATGACGTTTGTCAAGTAAAGAATTAGGACATTAATACATTATTAGATTAATGGACCATCCACTTCAAGTTTTTGGTTCCCAAAGCTTTGGTCTCGAAGACTGTGGGATTGACACAGGATATTTTGGTTCTTTACTAGCCAGAGATCTCCACAGCTGGCAATGCCCCTGTCTGGACCTTGCTTGGTCCTGGGCTTGCCTCAGGAGGTACCTTACCCACTCGGCCCCAGGAGCTGTATTTGGCTTGCACCCTGGTCCGTATCCTATGCTCATTTACACTCCCCATTCAGCGGGTCCTGATTATTGTCCCACATCCAAGAAAAATGAGGTTAGCTGACCACTGGTGGGTGAGCAAGGCAAAGTTTTATTGAGTGACGAAACAGCTCTCAGTAGAGAGGGTACCTGACTTGGGCAGCTCCACCTGAAGTCAGGCAGTCCCCTGCCTGAAGACATACAGTCTTGAAGTGTGGCTGAGTTTGGGGCTTTTTAGGCTCAGAATGGGGGACTGCATGCTGATTGGTTTGTGAGTATGCAAAAAAGTCTAAAAAAAAGGGCACCACTAAAAGATGGGCACAACAGTGCAAAAACCAATTAGGGAAGGGTAGGTATAAGTAAAAGAAGTGAAGGGTGGGGATCGATCAGAGGAAAGAGTGCCAGACAAGAAGAGAGGTTCTCTATCCAGTCGAAGGATTTATCTGAGACTTGTAGCTCGGTTTTCAGATTTTAAACCGTCTTTGGTTTGAAGGTCAGGTTTCACCAGGCACCTGCCCCTTGTTAGCCTGGGAGTTTGGCTGCCTCCTGCTGCTACCAGGATGTCTTACTGGAAGAGGATTGGTGGTGCTGGCCACATTAAAGGATTGGAGAAAGACCTCAGAGTTTTCGGGCTTTCTGTAACTCATTATGTACTAATGATTTGACATCATTTAATCTTTGTTGGATGTACAACCTCAATCTAATTTGTGTATTTGCTTACTGTAATGCAAAGTTTTTGCTAAAAGTATGATCATTCTACAAATACCTTTTTATTTATTTATTTTTTGATACAGAGTCTCACTTTATTGCCCAGGCTGGAGTGCAGTGGTATGATCTTGGCTCACTACAGCCTCTGCCCCCCAGGTTCAAGTGATTCTCATGCCTCAGCCTCACAAGTAGCTGGGATTACAGGCATGTGCCAGCATGCCTGATTAATTTTGTATTTTTAGTAGAAACAGGGTTTCACAATGTTGGTCAGGCTAGTCTCGAATTCCTAACCTTAGGTGATCCACCTGCCTCAGACTCCCAAAGTGCTGGGATTATGGTCATAAGCCATCACGCCTGGCTTTAATTTTTGTGTTTTTAGTAGAGATGGGGTTTCACCCTGTTGGCCAGACTGGTCTTGAACTCCTGACCTTAGGTAATCCACCCGCCTCGGCCTCCCAAGGTGCTGGGATTACATGTGTGAGCCACTGCACCCAGCCTTCTTGTTTATTTTGAGACAAGTTCTTGCTCTGGTGCCTAGGCTAGAGTATAGTAGTGCAATCACTTATACTTTTTTTTTTTTTTTTCAGATGAAGTCTCACTTAGTCACCAGGCTGGAGTGCAGTGGTGTGATCTCGGCTCACTGCAACTTCTGCCTCCTGGGTTCAAATGATTCTCCTGCCTCAGCCTCCCAAGTAGCTCAGACTACAGGCACCCGCCACCACATGCATCTAATTTTTTAAATATGTATATTTTTAGTAGAGATGGGGTTTCACCAAGTTGGCCAGGCTGATCTCGAACTCCTCACCTCAGGTGATCCGCCTACCTTGGCCTCCCAAAGTGTTGGGATTACAGGTGTGAGCCACAGCACCTAGCCACTTATACCTTTTGATGTTTCTCAACTAAAATTCTAGGACAGGTTTTAAGAAGCCCATATCCTAAAGAAGTTTTTATTTTTTAAATCAAATAATATAACAGTGTTCTAGAATACCTTCTTGAACTAAAGTATTATTTCTTTCCTGAAGAATAGATGAATTTAACTTTATGTTTTCAACCATTATGTAAGAGCTTAATGTATGTTAAATGTACAGTTTCTTTTTAAGACACTAAGTTTTTTTTTTTTTTTGTCAGCTGCTATCCCTTTTTGGAACATTATAAACTTTTTCTAAAATAAAATCTTGTTATTAAACTTTAAACTGGTTAAAATTCTATCAAGGGTTTGAGTAAACAGGTCTTCTTCATATTATGCTACTTGGAATATAAATTGATGAAATCCTGTCTAGAAGTTAGTTTTGCATAATGTATAAGCCTAACAGTATTGATGTAGATCAATATTTGTTGAGATTGGAAGATATCTTTAATAAGTTAAATGAAAAACACTTTCTGTGGTTATTTTGGTGGTGATAGCCCATATTATGAAACTGAAGGTCTATAGCTGTATGTATGTATGCATAAAAATGAACATGGAAGAAATAACCTTCTTTTTTCAAAAAGAGGCTAAATCACACTTCCTGTTCTAAAGCTTAGTGAAATGATTTTTGAAGGCTGGGCGCAGTGACTCACCCCTGTAATCCCGGAATTCTGGGAAGCTGAGGTGGTGGATCACCTGAGTCCAGGGGTTCGAGATCAGCCTGGCCAACATGGCAAGAACCTGTCTCTACTAAAAATGCAAAAATTAGCTGGGCATGGTGGCACATGCCTGTAATCCCAGCTACTCAGGATCCTGAGGCAGGAGAATCGCTTGAATTTGGGAGGCAGAGATTGCAGTGAGCTGAGATTGCTCCACTGCACTCCAGCCTGGGTGACAGAGTGAGACCCTGTCTCAAAAGAAAAAAAAAACAACATGGGTTTTTGAAATTACTCTATTGTATATATTTGTATTGTTTTAAAAGAAAACTTGAATATAGAAATAAATGGGTCTACATTTAGAGAGACTGGGTATTTATAAATAAACATAATATATTTGTTTTTTGGAGGCCAAATGACTTTCGAATTTGCTTTTACAACATGCTGTTAAAGCTGAACTCTTTTCTACCTTACCTTTTTAGAGGAGCCACACGGTGCTTTGCTGGTTAAGTTGGCTGGAGTAGAACTCACTGAAACTGGGAAGGCATGGTTACAAAAAGAGCTAAAACCTTCCCAATTACTATGGTTCCAACTTCTTGGAAAGGAGAATTCAGCACTCTTTTGCTATCTTTTAGTGAATAAGGTAAGGAGTGTGAAGACATAACTAGCAATATCTTATTCTATTATTTATATGTAAACACTTACTTCATTAGAACTTTGGATATATAATGGGACTGAATTTTTTTTGCCTTTTAAACTGCTACTGAGAGTGATTATGCATATAGAACCAAGTGTTTTATATACAAATTTCATTTTAGTTATATATGTAATATATGTTTATTAGAGAAAAAATAGAAAAATTAAAAAAAACTTGAAATTATTATTAATTATTATTATTATTATTTTTTAGACAGAGTCTTACTCTGTCGCCTGGCACCAGGCTGGAGTGCAGTGGCACAATCTCAGCTCACTGCAACCTCCGCCTCCTGGGTTCAAGCAATTCTCCTGCCTCAGCCTCCCAAGTAGCTGGGACTACAGGCGCGCGCCACCATGCCCAGCTAATTTTTGTATTTTTTTAGTAGAGACAGGGTTTCACCATGTTGGCCAGGATGGTCTTGATATTATTATTTTTTGAAATAGAGTCTTGCTCTGTTGCCCAGGATGGAGTGCAGTAGCATGATCTCGGCTCACTGCACCCTCTGCCTCCCAGATTTAAGTGATTCTCCTGCCCTAGTCTCCTAAGTAGCTGGGACTACAGGTACATGCCACCATGCCTGGCTAATTTTTAAAAAAAATTTTTTTATTTTTAGTACAGATGAGGTTTTGTCATACTGGCCAGGCTGGTCTCGAACTCCTGACCTCAGGTGATCCGCCTACCTCAGCCTCCTAAAGTGCTGGTACTACAGACATGAGCCACCGTGCCTGGCCATAAACTTCAAATTATTAATGACTGAATATTACCAATTTAGGGAGTATCATATATGTTTATTGATGTATGGGGATACTAAACATGCTTGTTACTAGAAACCACTTGTTGAGTGAGACTTGTCAGCTGGAAACTACAAAGAGCAAGGGTATTTTCTAAGGGTCTGCTCAGTCTGGTCCATGTTGTTGATAGTTCTGTATTAGTGTATAAATCTTTGAACTGTAAAGTTGAACATTGTTAAGTACTAGTTCTGATCAGTGGTGAGTCATCTAAAGATGTTGCCTCAGAGTTTTCTTACTTTATGATTGGCCATAGCCATTGTATAACTGGAAATGACAGTTTCACCTTTGTTGCTGAATCACTGTCCTGAACCCCTGGATGTGCCTTACTCCAGATTTCTTTGGTGGACCATCAGATAGGTTTTCATACCTTGATCACTTTTATGATATTCAGCTCTTAAAATTATACTTATGAGCTGGGTGCAGTCACTTGTGCCTGTAATCCCAGCAGCTCAGAAGGCTGAGGTGGGAGGAATGCTTCAGCCTATACAGTCAAGACTGCAGCGAGCTATAATCGCACCACTGGTACCTGGGTAACAGAGTGAGACCTGTCTTTTAAATAAAATGAGATGATTAGAAACTTAACCATTTTAATTCTTAAAAGCGTTTTGAATTATTAATAGAAATCTTAATGAAATTCATTAATTTCTGCATGTCCAGATGATATTCAGTACTTTCAAAATAAGAATTATCTAAAAATTAATTGATTGAAGTATCTTATATTTTAAAAGTAAATTAATACTGGAGGCTGAGGCAGGAGACTCGCTTGAACCCGGGAGGCAGAGTTTCCAGTGAGCTGAGATTGTGCCATATTGCACTCCAGCTTGGGCAACAAGAGCAAAACTCTGTCCTGAAAAAAAAAAAAATGTAACTTAATAAAGGCTGGGCACGGTGGCTCATGCCTGTAATCCCAGCACTTTGAGAGGCTGAAGCTGGCAGATCATTTGAGGTGAGGAGGTCGAGACCAGCCTGGCCAACTTGGTGAAACGCTGTCACTACTAAAAATACAAAAATTAGCTGGACATGGAGGTGGACACCTGTAATCTCAGCTACTCAGGAGGCTGAGACAAGAGAATCACTTGAACCCTGGATGCTGAGGTTGCAGAGAGCTGAGATTGTGCCACTGCACTCCAGCCTGGGTGACAGAGTGAGACCCCACTTCAAAAAAAAAACACCAGAAACAAAGTAAGTTAATACGAAGTTGTAGAAAACATCCCAAAGGCCTATAAAAATATCAGCTTTTAAGTTGAAGAATATAATTACCAAAAAAGGAGATGATTATCATGATGATAAAGATAGCAATTATGTGTATTTTGAGGGTCATCATGTGCCCATTGAGCTAAGGTGCCGTGCTCATATTGATGTCAGTTATCTTCAGAACCACTTTACAGAGTTATTGCTTTTATTCCCACTTTCAGGTGGGACTTTTAGGGAAACTGATTGTCTTGGTCAGGGTAGCCAGGAAGAAGAGCCTGTATCTAAGCCCAACTCTTCCTGGCTCCTGAGCCTACTTGTCATCTTATAAGCATATCTTTATTTTATCTTGCTTCCTAAGCGACCAAACTATGCTATACACATAGAATGATAATTTACTTCTCTGGTTTGAATTTTGCTAATGTGAGGTTGAATTTTAATTATTCTGAGTTTGGTTCAAGGGAATGAGCTTATAAGATTTGAAAGATTTAGAAAAATGTAATTGCTTTATAACTGTTATTTGCTAAGTCCTTATCATGTACTAAAATTTTCTGAGTTTGAAGGAACAAAATCTTACTAACACTTTGTTAAGATTAAAATCCCACAAGGATTGAAGAAATATCTAGGCAAGATCTCCTTTATCCAGTGAATTAGTGAAAAAAAATCCCATTTATCCAGTTTCATTAGGAAGTGAGGTATTCCATGAATGAAATTTCCTGTAGGATGAAGACTCAATGGCCAAGACTATGTTAATTACTTTGAGGAAAGTCTTTTAAAAATGTATTTACATGCTAGTGCTGTCCAAAACACTGGAATTCTGAACCTAATTTAACAGTTCAGTGATGATTCAGTTCATTTTGCATCTGGCTACTTTTAGTTTAGTTTCTCTTCATCTCTTAGTTTCTTTTGCTGTGTCCTGCTGTCACTGTGGCTATCTTGTGTGTCCCACTTCCCCTCCACAGAACCAAGAACAGACCAAAAACACACTTTTTATACTTTATTACTTCCTCACCTCTTCGGGTTAGGAGAACAGTGAGTCTGTGGAGAATTCCATGTTATAAAAGTGTCACCTGATTTTGAGCAAGGGTGTCTTCTAGTAATAAAAATCCTTACATTTAGCAAGAGCTGTTTTTGGGAACCCTTGGGGACCATTTTTGCTTTTTCTTTGGAGGGCTAAAATTGCTGAATGACTGATTTTTAAGGTAAATAAGATGTGATGGGTATAACAACACTTAAATAATTGGTTTGTATTATTTTTAAATTCAAGGGTGGATATTTCAACGTGAATCTGAATGAAGAAATTTTGAGAAGAGGCCTTGGCAAAACTGTTCTTGTTAAAGGGCTTAAATATGATTCTAAAATCTATTGGACAATTCACAGGAACTTACTTAAAGCTGAATTAACAGCCGTAAAAAAAGGAGAAGGAATATGGAAGGAAGATTCTGAAAAAGAAAGTTATCTGGAAAAATTCAAAGATTCCTGGAGAGAAATATGGAAAAGGGACAGTTTTTCAAAAACAACAGAATCAGATTTCAACTTGAAGAAAGAAAGGTATTATGACAAACTTAGAAGGACTTATGAAATATGGAAAGACAACATGAACAACTACTCCTTAATATTGAAGTTCAGAGAACTTATAAGTCGCATACACTTTCGTAGAAAAGGGTGAAATATTCAAGAGATCTAGAGGTAACCTTCTCCAAAGAGTAAAATATGTAAGTATATGGACATTTTTCATTGACTCAGAATGGAAGTTTTACTACCTGATCAAAGTATTAGTCTAATGGTATTTAAATATTAAAAAGAGATGATTATTATAAGTATAATGTCAGAATTAAACAAATTATAATTAATGTAATATGCTTTTAGGGAAGATGAAACACTTTATAAGAAGTTACTAGGCAGAATGATTTATATATGTAGTGCTAATGTGCAAAGAGAAAGTTTAATTCTTGACCACTCTGTTGTTTTTAGTTATTTTGGCAGCCATATTGAATTTTTATTTTTATTTTTATTTTTTTTGAGATGGAGTTTTTGTTCTTGTCGCCCAGGCTGGAGTGCAGTGGTGCGATCTCTGCTCACTGCAACCTCTGCCTCCTGGGTTCAAGTGATTCTTCTGCCTCAGCCTCCCAAGTAGCTGGGATTACAGGTGTGCACCACAATGCCTGGCTAATTTTTGTATTGCCATATTGAATTTTTGTTTAAAGAAGATATATGTTTATTTTTCCAGTTTTATTACCTTTCACTATTTATATAAAGGAATTCTTTATGCTTTATGTCTAAAGTGGCTTTTTTTCTTCTAACTGCTTTCTAATTGCTTGTGAATTTGGGGGCAGCGTCTCTTAGACCATTCCTTGTAATAAAGAATGGCTAATTTCTACCTGATGTTAGATGAGGGGGCTAATCCAGAGGACAAAAACAATATACTAGCTGGGTGAAGTGGCTGACACCTGTAATCCCAGCACTTTGGGAGGCTGAGGCAGATGGATCACTTGAGGCCAGGAGTTTGAGATCAATGACCAGCCTGGCCAACATAGTGAAACCCCGTCTCTACTAAAAATACAAAATTAGCGAGATGTGGTGGCTCACACCTGTAATCTCAGCTACTTGGGAGGGTAAGGCAGGAGAATTGCTTGAACCTGGGAGGTGGAGGTTGCAGTGAGCTGAGATCATGCCACTGCACTCCAGCCTGGGTGACAGAGCGAGGCTTCATCTCAAAAACAAACAAACAAAGTGTACTGAGGATGGCAGCACAGAGGATAGAAAAAACAGATGCGTTATGACATTGTTGAGCCCTTGAAGTAGCCAGTGCTTGAACTGCCTTGCTTCCCTATTTCTTTTTGTGTGAGATAGCAATTTAAAACAAAATTTAAAGCTAATTTAAGTTGGTTCTAGGATTTGACACACACAAACTTGCTGATAAAATCATCTTGACAGTGTGAGCTGCTTTCTCCAGGCCAGCAATAACCCATTCACATCCACAAAGTCTACACAAGTTTTTTTTAATGGTTTATGGTACTGAGAAAAGTCAGATTTATCTAGTCCTGATAGTTGACTCCTGTTAGAATCAATAGCACAGAATGAGAAGTATACTGCTGCTGCTGCCTGACTCTTTCTTAGAACATAAGAAAATGGATTCTGCAACCTTTAGAAATTAAACATTCATTTTCAATGAGGTCCTAAATATTCCAAAGATTTTGTGTGGGAATGTGGTTTTATTTTATTACCTTTCTTTGGGATAGGATAGGAAGTCACATCCTAGTTTTTATTTCCTGGTTTCTATGCCTCAATAGCTTTTTGTTTTAAGGCGATGTTTTATTTTTATTTACAGGGAAATTAACGGAGTATATTTAAACTAGTTTGTGGCAAGCTCTTGAGCCTTTTTCTTTTCCAGTTTGGCACTGTGAATTGTAGATTTTGGACCTAAGTCATTGTCTCCCAGTGATGTCAGATCTTATCATAGTTATCGCTGTAGTTAGTTCTGATGGGCTCTACCAGCTCAGCCAGCATACCACTATTTCCCAGTTAAGCCATATGAAAGTGAGACTGATGTAAGTCATCCTGTGACCTGATCTTTTTATTATTATTATTTTATTTAATTAATTTATTTTTTTAAAAGCCTACAGCACCCGGTAGTCTCAGACAGTCTCCCATCCAAGTACTAACCAGGCCCAACCCTGCTTAGCTTCCGAGATTAGACAAGGTTGGGCCTGTGTCCTGATCTATCCTTTCCCTTGATGATGTAGTAGGGAACCCTGATTTTATGGACAAGGAGAGCAGTAATAAATTTAGATCAAGGGGTATCCTCTCATGTGCAGTCACCATTGCTGACTATTCTTGTTCTCCACTTAGGTGATGGCAGTATTAACACCTGCTTGAAGGTCATGTGGTCTCTGGGTGGAGAATTTCCATTGGCCAGCAGTTTTTTTTGGGCCAGCATTCACTTTTCAGCTTTGTCTCTGGTCAGTATTGTAGACCAGCTTGTTGGATAACCCAAGGGCAAGCTGAACTGGATAATTTGAGAAAAGCTAGATCTTTGTCACTGGGATGGTTATAATGGCAATCTGAAAAAGTAAAAAAGTTCCTATTAGGCTGGATAGCTGACCAAAGCCCATGTTCTTTGCCTTTCTTACATAGAGGATTTACTACTTCTTGGTCTTGTTGGGGCTCAGAACATGACACCCCAAAATGTGGCACCTTGGCTTACCGAGCATTTGAAGTTGAAGGAAATTAAGAACACTGCAGAAGCAGTGTTGAAGCAGGCCATAAAAGAGTTCTCTGACCTGCCTCTCTTGAAAGTAGGTATGAAGACCCTCATTTCAGAGAGAGCCTGCTCTATACCCAGAGGCCAAGAAGAATCTGAACAAATAGGCCTTATTCCCCCACGTTTGTTTGTTTGTTTGTTTATTTATTTATGTACTTTTATTTTTGAGACGGGGTCTTGCTCTGCCACCCAGGATGGAGTGCAATGGTGCAATCTCGGCTCACTGCAACCGCTGCTTCCCAAGTTCAAGTGATTCTTCTGCCTCAGCCTCCTGAGTAGCTGGGATTATAGGCATGTGCCACCAAACCCAGCTAATTTTTGTATTTTTAGTAGAGATAGAGTTTTGCCATGTTGGCCAGGCTGGTCTTGAACTCCTGACCTCAGGTGATCCGCCTGCCTCAGCCTCCCAAAGTGCTGGGATTACAGACAGGTGTGAGCCACCATGCCTGGCCAGCTCCCCCAAGTTTAATACCATTAGGTCATACCCTTTTGTCCTCTGCATGATTGTCCATAAGTATACATAGTTTTTTTCTGGGTTTTTGAGTCTTCATTTCTGATGGCTCTTGTGTCATGTAAAATTTATATTAAATAATTTTTATAGGTTTTCTCTTGTTAATCTGTCTTTTATGAGGGGTGTCAGTCATGAACCTTGCAATGGGTGAGGAAAAGATATTACGATTTTCCCCTACAATCTTGTCTTTAGAACAACAGGGTCCATGGCCACTTTGTTTTCCTTTCGGCCTTCTTTTCTTTTGGTACCTTGGGTACCTAGAGTCTCTTACTTTTAAAATATGTTTCTATCAAATGAATTTAGTTCTTTATTTCTAAAGGATTGGATTTTTTGATCCTTTTCAGTCTCTTTTTGATTAATGTTTCCTTTTGCGAGAGTTTTTGTTTTCCATTTATGCTTTTTTAAAATTTGAGACAGAGTTTCACTCTGTCACCCAGGCTGGAATGCAGGGGTGCTATCTCGGCTCACCGCAATCTCCACCTCCTGGTTTCAAGCGATTCTCCTGCCTCAACCTCCCAAGCAGCTGGATTACAGATGGACACCACCACACTTGGCTAATTTTTGTATTTTTAGTAGAGATGGGGTTTCACCATGTTGGCCAGGCTAGTCTTGAACTCCTGACCTCAGGCAGTCTGCCTGCTTTAGCCTCCCAAAGTGCTGGGCATGAGCCACCGTGCCAGAAACACATATTTTCTTACACTAAGTGATGAGAATGTCAGCTCTTCTCCAGGTACTCCCTCTCTCTTGCCTCACTCCTTAAATCATACTTCTTTCTCCTTGTCTCAGGAAAATGAAGTGCTGGTAGGTCCATTAGCTTAGCCCTCAGTCTTGTAAAAAGGGAAGGAAGGTGCTAATGTCAAATCTCCTCCCCCAAAGGGAAGGGATGGTTGCTGCTCATAGACTCTAACTTTTCAACTCCACCTACTCCCAGACCTCTTCTCATAGCTGGTACTTGTGAAACCTAAATCAGCTTGACTTTTCCCACCATTGGGAAACCTGAGGATACTGCTGCCTAAAATATTGTCTTCTTAAAACTTGGCTCAAAGGAAAATTAGAGCCATGGATCTCAACAGTGCTGCTCTTATGCCTACTATATCTGGTAACTCCCAGAGTCTAGTAGAGATCCCAGTCAGTACCTCACACCAACTTAGTACACTTGGAAAATGTGCTTTTAGAGAATTAACTGCACTGGGCATGTGGCTTATGCCTGTAATCCCAGCACTTTGGGAGGCTGAGGCAGGCAGATCACTTAAGTTAGGAGTTTGAGACTAGCCTGGCCAACATGGTGAAACCCGTATCTACTAAAAATACAAAAATTAGCCGGTTGTGGTGGCAGGCACCTGTAGTCCCAGCTACTCAGGAGGCTGAGGCAGAGAATTGTTTGAACTCGGGAGACAGAGATTGCAATGAATCGAGATTGCGCCATTGCACTCCAGCCTAGGCGACAGAGCAGGACTCCGTTTCAAAAAAGGAAAAAAAAGAGAGTTAAGTGCATCTGAGCCAGGCAGATAATGTTATGCAAGAGTTTTATCCTCTTCTGAATTGCTCCAGCATCATTTGGCTCCTCAAAAATGCAAGGATTGCATCTTTAAGCTATGAGACCCTCCCTTGGGTACAAAACTCTATGTGCTGTCAAGGGACATTTGTTGACACAGTTTGTCCCAAATCCAGTGGTTACATGTGCTAGCCACCATTTGTTAAAGCAGGCAGATAGCCAGAAGTGAGCAGGAAAGGGAGCTCCTCTGAGAAAAGAAGTCCTAGAAATGCTGCCCACTAATAATCAGCACTGCCTACTGACAGTCAGCAAAAAAGAAAAAAACCAGTGGCCACACTGGCTACTTCTGGCCTTGTGGTTGGGCTCCTACGTTCCTAAAGGCCATATGAGGCCCAAGCCAAAGATAACCATGATAGAAACTTTCCCTGCTGATGAGCATGTGCACTCCTCCAAAAACTCACCCTAGAGTAGCCTTTTGCTCATTATAACAGTAAAAAACCACACTCCTGGGTGGAGATTTTAAATGCGAATGATGCATGCAACGTGTGTACTAGCATGTACAACCACAGAGCATGCAAGCCCAAAGAGACCTCCTGAAGCATGCTTACAAGTAACATTCCCCTCACACCCTTTTGTGACTAATCATGTAAGATTCTCATAAAGAGAATCCTCCAGCACTAGCTGCTGCTGACTTTTTGTTGTTGTTGTTGTTGAGACAGAGTCTTTCTCTGTCCCTCTGGCTGGAGTGCAGTGGCGCAATTTTGGTTCCCTGCAAACTCTGCCTCCAGGGTTCAAGTGATTCTCCTGCTTTAGCCTCCCAGGTAGCTGGGACCACAGGCATGCACCACCATACCTAGCTAAATTTTTGTATTTTCACTATGTTGGCTAGGCTAATCTTGAACTCCTGACCTCAAGTGATCCGCCCACATTGGCCTCCCAAAGTGCTGGGATTACAGGTGTGAGCCACTGCACCTGGCCTGCTGCTGGCTTCTTCATTCAGTATGTACTGTCTCTTTAAGTAATTATTGCCACTACTATTCTTCCAGCCCAAGCAACCTAAAGCTGTTTTTCACTCCTCTCTAGTAATGTACTTTATCCTCCTTCAATAACCTCTGCTACTTAACCCTTGCTATGTGTCTCTTGGCTAAATTCTTTCTTCCAAGTTAAGAGCTGATGATTCCCACACTTCCTGGTAACACATTGACAGTGGCTTTTCATAAAGAGACTACATGGTTCAAAAAAACAAGAAACAGCAGTGTTCCAGATGTTCAGGGCATCAACCGAAATAGTATTGCTTAGCCACCATTAAAAGAGATGACAATGCCAGGCGCAGTGGCTCTTGCCTGTAATCTTAGCACTTTGGGAGGCTGAGGTGGGCGGATCACTTGAGGTCAGGAGTTCCAGACCAGCCTGGCCAACATGACAAAACTCCATCTCTACTAAAAATAAAAAAATCACCCAGTTGTGGTGGTGTGCACCTGTAGTCCCACCTACTCTAAAGGCTGATGCAGGAGAATTCCTTAAACCCAGGAGATGGAGGTTGTAGTGAGCTGAGATCACGCCACTGCACTCCAGCCTGGGCAGCAGAGACTCCATCTCAAAAAAAAAAAAAAAGAAAGAAAGATGACAACTGTACGAAGGGAGTGGCTACCCTGCTGGGATAGTTGAGGAGGAGCTGGTTTCCCAGGAGATGGTGTCTTCCTAATACGGAGTTTCTCTGAAATCACTACCAAGGCAGCTATTTCTATGAAGACAAATCACAGGGAGAAAGTAATACAAATTAATTAATATGAAAAGGCTGAGAAAATAAAAAACTCAAGATTAAAAATGAAAATGGTTAAGGCTGGGCATGGTGGCTCACACTTGTTTGTAATCCTAGCACTTTGGGAGGCCAAGGCGGGTGGATCACCTGAGGTGAGGAACCAGCCTGGCCAACATGGTGAAACCCTGTCTCTAACTAAAAATACAAAAATTAGCTGGATGTGGTGGTGGGCACCTATAATCCCAGCTGCTCGGGAGGCTGAGGCAGGAGAATCACTTCAACTGGGGGGGTGGAGGTTGCAGTGAGCCAAGATCGTGCCGCTGCACTCCAGCCTGGGGAAAGGTACCATTAATTAGCTAGGTATTTTAACATTTTGCAAATTATGATGAGGTGGTATTGTACTGGATACTGATGACTTGAGTTCATTACTATACTTCAGGAAAAAAGGTAAGCTTTATCTAGTAAGTAAGTGGGTGGGATTACACAATTACAATCCAAAAAGTCCATCCACTTGTTTGAAATCTCTGAGAGGTATTCCCTTTTGGTCAGATCTAGAGGTAGTTCCTCATGGTCTGGAACCCTGAGGCCAAATGTTAATGCATGCAGTATATGTGAGGGAAAATAGGATGTCAGTAGTCCACAGCTATGTCTTATCCTGCTGGAGAGGAATAATGATAGCTCCTGGTCCTAGTTGTGTGTGTTTCTTGGTCAGACCATCTGGGTGCTTCAGTTCTGCTCTCTGTAAGATCATCCTTATCCTCCATGGTGTCTTCAAAAATAGCCATTGGAGCGGATCTGCCTTTTGAGATCTGGACACCTCTTTCTGTTGATGTGGGTTGAGAAGCCCGAGAATGGCTAAAGGGTTGAGAATCACAGGACTTTTATTCTTCCAGAGACCTTGTATGGTTTTGAGATTTACCAGTTTATTGGGCGGTATGTAGGTCTCTGGGGATCTTTTGATCTCACTTGGTTCTATTCTAAGTATTACTGCTTTGCTTCTTTTTCATTTTTAATGAACACATTGGAACATTGTTTTTCTTCCTTTTTTCTTTTTTTCTTTTTTTTTGAGACAGTGTCTTGCTCTGGCGCCCAAGCTGGAGTACAGTGTCACGATCTCAACGCATTGCAACTTCTGCCTCTCAGGCTTAAGAGATCCTCTCACCTCAGCCTCCTGAATACCTGAGTCTACAGGTGCACGCCACCATGTCCAGCTAATTTTTTGTGTGTTTTGTAGAGACGGGGTTTTACCATGTTGTCCAGGCTGGTCTTGAACTCCTAGGCTCAAGCAATCTGCTGGCCTTGGCCTCCTAAGCCACCACACCTGGCCAAACACTGTTTTTCTTCCCTTCCCTTCCCTTCCTCTCCCCTCCCTTCCCCTCCTCTTCCCTCCCCTCCCCTTTCCTTCCCCTTCCCTCCCCTTCCCTTCCCCTTCCCTTCTCCTTCCCTTTCCTTCTCTTTTCAAGACGGAGTCTTGCTCTGTTGCCCAGGCTGGAGTGCAGCGGTATGGTCTCGGCTTACTGCAACCTCCACCTCCCAGGTTCAAGCAATTCTCCTGCCTCAGCCTCTTGAGTAGCTGGGACTACAGGTGCATGCCACCAAACCTAGCTAATTTTTTTTTTTTTTTGTATTTTTGGTAGAGACAGGGTTCACCATATTGGCCAGGCTGGTCTTGAACCGCTGACCTCATGATCTGCCCACCTTGGCCTCCCAGAGTTCTGGGATTACAGGCATGTGCTACTGCGGCTGCCCAAACACTTTTTCAATTGTAGGGTCTGCCTATTAGTGAGATGTAAAATCAATTTAATGGGTTGCCACCAGCAATTAAAAAAGAAAAAGGAGGCTGGGCATGGTGGTTCATGCTTGTAATCCCAGCACTTTGGGAGGCCAAGGCAGGCGGATCATCTGAGATCAGGAGTTTGAGACCAGCCTGACCAACATGGAGAAACCTGTCTCTACTAAAAATACAAAATTAGGCGTTATGGCGCATGCCTCTAGTCCCAGCTAGTGGGGAGGCTGAGGCAAGAGAATCACTTGAACCCAGGAGGCAGAGGTTGCAGTGAGCTGAGATTGTGCCAGTGCACTCCAGCTTGGGCAAGAAGAACAAAACTCTGTCTGAAAGAAAGAAGAAAGAAAGAGAGAGAAAAAGGAAGGAAGGAAGGAAGGAAGGAAGGAAAGAGCGATAAAGGAACGGAACAGAATAAAATATATCAGAGTGCATTGACCATAGCAAAGATGTTTTAATGTTTGTTATAAATATATTTGAATGTATGCACTGGTTTGCAATGCAAAAATATTGGTTAGTGAAAGAAGTCTGATTTTTTTTTTTAAAGACAGAATCTTGCTCAGTCACCCAGGCTGGAGTGCAGTGGTGTGATCTCAGCGATCTCAGCTCACTGCAACCTCCGCCTCCTGGGTTCAAGCTATTGTTTTGCCTCAGCCTTCCTAATAGCTGAAACCACAGGCACACGCCACCATGCCTGGCTAATTTTTTTATTTTTAGTAGAAATAGGGTTTCACCATGTTGGCCAGGCTGGTCTTGAACTCCTGACCTCAAGTGATCCATCCACTGGGATTACAGGTGTGAGCAACCACGCCTGGCCAGCCTGATGATTTCTATAAGTCAAGTGAGGACAGTAATTCAGAAAGAAACAAGGTGTTTTAAAAATTGAGGCACTGGGATCATTACTTCTATTTGCTGCTTTGTTTTGGTTATCAAAACATAGCTTGTACTTTATTTCTGTATAACTAGCAATGAAATCGAGTAATTAGCGCCCTCTTCTGTTCTGGAACACTGTACACATATCTATTTTAGCACTTGTTACATTATATTGTAATTATTTATTTACGTGTCTCTTCTTTGTAGTCCAAGGTGTAGTAGACCTTATAATTCAGACCATACTTACTGAATTTTGGATCATTTCTGCTCCTTTCATAGCAGGGTTTAGCCCAGTTTCTTGCTCATATACAGAACTCTATAAATATTTGTTAAATAAATGAATGAAAGAATAAACGAGTGGACCATCACAGTATTGCCTTGTCATTTTGACCAAGACCTTTTTTTTTTTTTTTTGGTTTAGTCGGAATTTCTCCCATGCATCCCATGAGCCTACACCATGAAGATTAATTTGCTGAAATGATCTGAGGGAACATTTTGTAAACTTGTCAAGTTTAAAAAGGGAGACATTTATTTTGGAGGAAGCAAGCCCTCTTGATATGTAGCTAGGTTAATTATGCAAATAAATGAAACAAAAACTAAATACAAATTTTAAGGTGCAGTTTTTCCTTTTGCTCTGTTTGTGTGGAAAAATCTAACCATTTGTTTTCTGGTTAAAAAATAAAAAACAGGTGTTAGTAAGAGAGAGTGCACACCCCATTAGAATTCCAAATGTTAGGGAAATAGAAGGGTTTTCCTTGTGGTGTAAATTGCCTCCCCACCACCCCGCCCCAAATCCGCCCCCAATGCCCCAATCTTTCAAAACTTTAGAATTTGCATTGTAATTCTTTCATCAGTGTCTTTCCTAATTTTCTCTCTACAGTTCAGTTTGCTTGTCTTTCTAAACTTTTGTTCCATGTCTATAAAAATGGTGCTTCGGATTCTTTTAATTATATTATTGAATCCTACAGAATTTTTTAATGGTAGTATTGGAGGGGGAACCCAGTATATTCCCTGATGGAAATATGTAGCCTCAAACTTTCAGTATTACTTCTAAGGGTGAATAAAGTAACTTCAATTAAAGATCTGTCTTGGTGAGCAAGCTTTGACCATCTTGAAAGTTGCAGATATTGGCTCTGTTGGGAGGTCTTTCTGGAAACAAAACACAGAGCTGAGCTGTGAAGCTCTTAGGAAGGAGGAAAAGGGGCTCTCTCCTTCTCTGTTTCCTCTCCTTCACTATTGTGTCCTCCAACTGCTTCATTCCCCTTCCAGCTGCAGGAAAAATAAACAGTGAAACAAGTTGCAGAAAAATAAGAAATGGGAAAAGTTCACTTTAATTAGTACACTTACTGCCTTTTAAAAAGTGTTCACCCTATCTCGAGAACTAAAATCTCCCAATATGTATAACCGAAGTTAAGAAAATCTTAGCTGAATAAAATTAACTTAGGCACAACTACGCTATTTTACCTTCACCCAGCATTCACAGGATGAAGTATTTTGCCAAGGTAGTAAAGTGGGGACCTAGTATTTAGAATTCTGATATGTAGTCCAGTCTCATTCCTGAGTTTAACAATTTAAATCATGTTTTCTCCTTATTTGTAAGGTGAGATGTGCATTTGCTTGTAATATTTTTGACATTTTCAGATAAAAGGGGAAAACATATAGGCTTGTTACAGAAAAATTATAAATAGCCACAATTTAAAAATAAATTATTTAAAAAAATGTTATATAGTCTGTTGGTAAGAAATGAAGAATCAGAGTTTAGCCTTAAAAAGTTATTTTCCAGCAGAGCACCTGCAGTTCCAGCTACTCAGGAAGCTGAGGTAGGAGGATCCCTTGAGCCCAGCAGTTAAGAGTCCAGCCTGGGCAACATAGTGAGACCCCTGTCTCTTAAAAAAAAAAAACAAAAACACACACAACATTATTTTTGGCTGGGCGTGGTGCCTCACACCTGTAATCCCAGCACTTTGGGAGGCCAAGGCAGGTGGATCACCTGAGGTCAAGAGTTTGAGACCAGCCTGACCAACATGGCCTGATCAACATGGTGAAACCCCGTCTCTACTAAAAAAAATATAAAAATTAGCCAGGCATGGTGGTGGGCACCTGTAATCCCAGCTACTTGGGAGGCTGAGGCAGGAGAATCACTTGAACCCAGGAGGCGGAGATTGCAGTGAGCCAAGATTGTGCTATTGTACTCCAGCTCTGGGGGACAGAGCAAGACTCCTACTCAAAAACAAACAAACAAACAAAAAACCCCACAAACAAACAAAAAAACCCATTATTTTCCTCTGTATGCCAAAACATTTCAATTTGTAGGCTTCATTAGCATTTACAAACTTTTGGTGAGGTGGTTCACATCTCTAATCGCAGCACTTTAGGAGGCCAAGGTAGGCAGATCACCTGAGGTCAGGAGTTCACCTGACCAACATGGTGAAACCCCATCTCCACTAAAAATAGAAAATTAGCCAGGTGCGGTGGCACATGCCTGTAATCCCAGCTACTTAGGAGGCTGAGGCAGGAGAATCGCTTGAACCCAGGAGATGGAGGTTGCCCTGAGCTGATATCACACCATTGCACTCCAGCCTAGGCAACAAGAGCAAAACTCCATCTCACAAAATAATAATAATAATAAAATAAAAATAAAACCTTTAAAAAGGTTTCAAATATTAATAGTAAAAATAATTGACATTTTTGAGAGCTTGTTTTGTACCAGGCATTTTGCTAAAGGCTTTGCATGCACTGGTCTTACATAATTTACCGTAAGATGCATGCATTTCTTTCAGTAACCAATATCATAGTACTGCAAAAATGTGTTAATTTATGAATTTAAGTATTTCAGAGAATCACCATATTTCTGGATAAAGTTGCCAAAATATTAATAATTGTTGAAACACAGTGACTAATACATAGGGTTTTATTATACTATTCTACTTTTGTGTATGTATAAACACTTCCATGATAAAAAGTGAAAAACACAAAACAAAACAACTCTTCTGGAGATCAGCTATCTTGCTTATGTTCCTTCCTCCCCATCTTTAGCTCTTGTCAGTGGCCCTGCATGGGGACACATGCCTCTTCAGCTGGGGAGGGAAAGATTGGTAGCACTTACAGTTGGCCATTACTATTCCCCGCCCCTCAGTCCCCCATGATGGATTTAGGAAATTTCTCTTCTTATCTAATCTGTGGATTAAGTCATATACATATGAATCAGTATAAAGGTGTTTCTTTCTTTGGCAGTAGCTTTAAGAGAGGATACCCTAGGGAACATCCATTCTTTTTATTTGCTAGAATCCCTTCCTGGCTTCACTTGGTAGGAGCAGCCCCTTTCCTCCTGGGAACAAATCCTCCCTGGTTCCAAGTAGTTCTGATGGGCTGCTACTTATAATACCCCACCTTTCTGGCCATAAGGGTGTGTGTATAATCAGGATCTGGCCACACACATACACTCTACTTATTGCTGTCCACAGTAATTGACCTATGGGATGGATATATGACCTGAGTCAGGTCAGTTCGAATCCTTTCCTACTGTCTTATTTACAGATGGTAAAAGCAAAAAGGCCTCTCTAACTGAGATGATTCAAACCCGGAGCTGACTCTGGTCATGCTCTCCCCATTCCCAGCCTGTACAGAAAGCTCATATGGAATAGGAGAGAATAAGATAAAAATACTGAGAAAAGCAGAGAGAGGGAAATGGAGCAAAGGTGAAAGTGTGAGAGTGACAATTCTTTGCTTGGCCAAAACTTAGTCATGCTTCTGGCCTTCTCCTGGGCCCATATGTACATTTTCTTGTATAAAACTCAGTTTTTGTAAAGAGCTCTGCTAAGTCAGTTTAGCAAGAACCCCCACCCTCCACATCTGATCACCCTCAATATCTGATCAGATCCCTCAACCTCCAGTATCCCCCAGGTCATGTCTGATAACCCTGGTCTGTATGCAGCAAGAATCCAGTTAGGTGGCTCTAGCCAGAGGCCCTCATATCCCTGATGTTTCCTCTCAGTGATTTTTCATCCACCAACCCCATCTGCTCTTTGTCTATAAATTCCCAGTTGCCTATGCTGTATTCTTTCCTCCACTGCATGAGCGCCTTGCAATAGTCCCTATGCCGATTTCGATGGTCCTGAATAAAGCCTTCCTTGCCATGTTTTTACACTGAATAATTTTTTCTTTAACAAGAGAAATGTTGACTCTGAATTGCTGGACTCCCATCATTTCTGAAGTCCTTATCCTTCCCACTATCTTAAAGTGGGAGTCAATACCTCAGCTTTTTACTCAAGCTGGTTTGATAAGGGGTTTTGTTATTTGTACTTAAAAGCCTTGACCAATTCATAGAGTAGGGCCATAAAGACAGGTACTACTCTCTACTTCATGAGTACTATCTGTATTCCAGCTAAGGCTTACGACCTAGAGCAGTGCCTGGTACATGGCAAGTACTAAAGAAATACGTGTTGAAAGAGGAATGCCTCCTCCTTGATAAGCTCTTTTGGTCAATGGTTTTCTTAACTTGGTGCATTAAAATAGGGAATACTTATCTCCTTTACTCTCTTGCTCATGGATATAACTCAAGATGGTTGCTGTTTAAATTTGAACACCTTAAATAAATGGCTCTTTTTGCAACTGGAAGCAGAATTTTTGCACAGCTAGAAATATCTTTCCAACACAGAAATTCACAATGCAGTTTTCCAAGAAACTCCCTGTGATATGCAGCACAATGGGGTCACCACAAGGTACATCAATCATTTTACTGTGTATCAGGCACCTCTTACAGGATTTTCTGTGATCCTGGTGTCAATGCACGTTCTGTATCAAGGCAGAGATGATATGTAAAAATCTGGCAGCTATTTAGAAGGAGGCTGGGCAGTGGTGTGCCAGTATAATTAATGAGAGTCATCACTCAGGAAATGAGGAGGGTGGGGGTTGGGAAGGATGCTTTTTACCATTCAATGGCATTTAAGAAAAATCGATGTTTTCTTAGCATTTTTAATGCTGGGAGAACGTTAAGTCAAAGGATCACAGCAAAGGATTTTCTGTAACTACTGTACAGATGGATGTCCCTGTGCTTGAAGAAGCAGGGCTGATTCAACCCCAGACTTTTCAGCCAGGCAGATTTCAACCTTGAATTGAGCTACCAGCAAGAGTTCTTTATACTTGGAAAAGTGGTAAATCCTTATTAGAAGATCATAGCTTGTATGACCAAGAGACCAACCAGAAAAGGTACTTTACTACCATGTAGGATGTTTGTCTTACCTGCCCAAAGAAGTTTTAACTTAAATCTCATTTTCTCCAGTTCCCCTTTAACCAGTGAAAAAGGAGGATATTATTTGTTTTGTTTTTCTATTTATTCTTTGGTAACCATGGAAGAGTTTGTGTAACCTAGAGAGACTGCTTATTACCCACTGTCTAATCCCTTTGTTACTATTCCATACTCTGATTGTCACAAGCAGGGAAAAATAGTTCTGTCCTGCTTCTAAAAATGCAGCAATGTAACATTTTCTTGTTTTTAGTGGTTTTCTCCAATTAATTAGTTTAGTGATTTTTCTCTGATAAGTAATGTTAAAAATACTTGGAGAAAAAAAGCTACATTAAAAGATTAGGGATGTATAAATGTCCTAACATTTAAGAACATACATAATTATGATTCATACCAACTTCAGAATTATTACCTTTGGGAAGGGGTGGGGGTAAGAAAAGCCAGGAACTGGGGTTTAGCTGTATCTTTAATGCTTTATTTGAAAAAGAGGGGTTGGGGGAGCAGGCGTATTACATGGTGTATGTCCTGGTTTTGGTAGGTTTGAAATATCACACAATTAAAAAATGTAAAAGTTTACAAAATTATGGGAGTTGATTAAAAATATCAAAATAAAGAATGCATAGCAAAGAAGTGTTTTTGTTATGAACTTTGCATCTGAGTTTATTTCAACATATGCATCTGCATTTTTTCAGACTCAAGAAAGACAAACACCGGAGGCTGAGGGGCGAACTGCTGTTGAGGGATTATCTCCGTGTTTTTTTTTTTTTTTTTTTTTTTGGCTTTCCTATTCACCATGGAGATTACCAGCAAAACAAAACACCAACAAGCATGTTTACAAAATAAAAAGGAGTTTGGAGGCAAAGGGTTAATTACTTAATTTCTTACAAATTGAGGTTTGTGTATGGGCACGTAAAAAAACAAAAACAAAAACAAGGAAATTTCGGGAGGTTTCTTCCAATAGAGGCAAAGGACCTCACCTATATTTTTTTGCCATATTGATTTCTTCTTGGTACCATTGGCAGAAAGAAATTCAAGTGGCTATTCGGGTAGCTTTTTTCTTTTTTCTGAGCGTCTAGGATTGTTTTCAGGATAAAGTTTCTTCTTGCCCATGGTGCTTTGCTGTGACATTGTAATTGCCTCTGTTGAATTGAATAATACAAATGGGTTGTTTCTATGGTATCGGCTAAGTGGGATGAAAAGGTGAAACCCTAGATCTTGCGCTGAGAGGTCACAGTGCTACCACCCTCCACACTGTCTGTCAAAGCCTACTGGCAGCCAAGGCCCCGAGCTCCAATCTCAGGCACTCATTTTGTAACTTACTCGTTTGTAACTTCCTGGGCAAATTCACGCATGAAGAAAGAAAATGACTTTAGTTTATGTTGTCACTAAGCCCAGAAAATCCCTGCCAACCACATGCTCCCAGCTTTCCTAGTACATTCTTATTGGAGGATTATTTTAAACTGAAAGGTGAGTGAAGAGCTGCATCCCCACTCCTTCCCAGCCAGGCTTTGAACTAACAATAGGGCAGGTTGAATGAAGTCTGATAAATGTAAATCCTGGAATCCCGAAGCCAGATCACACCACGGCCATCTAGGCCAGCGGCAGTTCCAGTATTTGCCCCAAACTGGTCACTCATCCTGTCAGTGCGTTCAGCAGATTTCATCGTTTCATCAACACTTGAGTGCCTGCTCTGTGCAAGCTTTCCTCTGCCACTGCCGTCTTCTTACTCCCGGCAGGTTGCCCGCTGGAGTCAACCAGCCACTAAACGGATCTAATTGACTAAGTGGCCTGTTAATGCCAAAGAGTAGCATTTCCAAATGAAGAGATTGGGGGTAAATAAAAGCAAAGTGTTGCCATCTACAGTCCCTCAATTTTAACTGCACGTCACTCAAAGCAGATCTCTTTAATTTGCAGCATCGATAGATGCTATGCTCTTAGAATGGGTAAAACAAAACAAAACAAAACAAAAAGGACGTAAGATGGGCGTTTCAGAACACTTTTTACTTTGGTGCAAGTTGCACGCAGTTGCCTTTCCTTGCGCCCTTCACCTCCAACTTTTTCCCCAACTCCTTTACCCTCCCACCACCGAGGCCCTCAGGCTACAGCCCCAAACTGAGTATCAAGCGGTTACCCTGGGTTTGGAAACTTCCCCCCCATGTGGGAGGGAAAGAACTTCATTCCCAGTGCTTCTGGCCCTTGCCAAACGGGGAGCCCCCCAGGGTGTAAATCAAGGGTTCCAGGTGCAGCCCTGGGTTCCGTGCACCTATCCCGTCCGGGCCAGGGGAGGCAGCGGGCGCTCCAGTCCGCTCTCCGGAACTCCAGTTCCTGATTTCCTCGGAAGCTGCGGGGCCAAGAGGGAGGGGCTCCTGTGTGAGCGTGAGGATTTGAATGAGAAAGCAGGTTGTGGCGGCGGCGCCCGGCTCCTCCCCGCTCGTCTCGGGGATTCTGCTGGGTAGCGGGAAGAAGTGCTCTTCTAGGGGGGGCTTTTCTGGCCCTCGGTGGGGGTTTGGAGTTGGAGTCACAGGGGCCAATACCTCATCACCCCAGCACTTCGGAGGTGGCTCCCCGTGCCACGGACTCCGAGGAGTCCTTCTACGAACACTCAAAGCTGAGGAGGTCAGTGCTTTCGGGGGAAGGAGGGGGCGCGGGAGAGGAGGGGGTGTGCAGGAGAAAGAGGACTGGTACGCCAGTCCGACGAGCGGGCGAGCAGGTGGCCCGAGTTCCTCTCTCGCCAGCCACAGCCGCGACATGCCTCTTTAGGACTGTGAGAGTGCTGTGCGTGGAACTGGCCCCGGCTGCTCTTAGGAGTCCCATAATTCAGAAGGATGTGGGTGTGTGTGTCCGCGAAAGAATGTAACTCTCGGGTCCCTTGCGGTGGTGGTGGGTGGCGTTTCGCCCGGTGGAAGGGTGAAGCATCGCTGCGGGATGCTTCACCCCGACGCAGGGTCCCGGGACCCTCTCTCCGACCGCCAGACGCCGCCAGCAGAGCAGGTCCCCGTTTCCCAGCAAGGGGAGTGCGGCGTCCGTTACACTGGGGAGTCTCACAGCTTTTCCTGCGCCCAGTGACCCTGCTCAGGACCCTCTCAGAGAAGACTCAGTGTGCTCAGCGCGAGGAGGATATACTCCATTGCACTTTCCTGGATGGACGAGGAGCGTCTGAGTGGCGCGGGGTGGTGGAGGCAAACCCCGAGTCTCCCGGCGGTGCGCTCTGCGCCTGCGCGGCGTTTCCTTGGCGACTGAGCTGCGGGTCCCAGACGCCATCCCGCGCGCCCTTAAGCCCAGTTCCCTGTTGGGCGTCTGCGGCGCCCTCTCCCCTCCTTCCCGAGGCTTTTTCTATTTGTTTCCGTCTGGGAATCAATTTGTGATCACATTTTGACGTTGGGAGTTCAGCATTAAAGCAATAACCAACTAAATTAAAAAAAAAACAAAAAAACTTTCCCCTTCCCTTTTTAAGCGTTTTCATCACAGACAGAAGAAAATCGTGAGAGATTGCTTATTAGGGCAGCAATTGAAATCCCCCTCTCCTCTATTCCGTAAAAGTGGAGACGAATAAAACATTTACTTCCTGGTAAGGAGTTAAAAAATTCAGTCAAGTGATTGTTCTTGAGCGTTACAAGGACAAATCTGTGCCTCCTAACCCAGACGAAGACCAGAGTTTGTACCCAGCAGCACCCATGTCCTGTTTATTGGCATGTTTATGACAAGGAGATGCGCTGCAAAAGGGACCAGAGTATAATGCCAATGAAACAAAGGCTTTCCCAGAAGTGGCGGTTGTTTTTTTCAGTTGCCTCTGCATTTTGGTCACCTTTGGGGTTAAAATCTGCTGAGAATGCTTCAAGAAGCCTTAACAGAAGCCAGTTTTCTCAAGCTTACTGTTGGGAGTCATTTTCTCTTTCTTTCTTTTTTTTTTTTTTTTTTTTTTTTTTTTTTTTTTTTTTTTTTTAGGGGGTGTGGGAGTGGGGCCCAAGGGGGGGGGAGGGGAGTGCGGGGGGTGGGGGCACGGTGGGTCTG